>RJWM01034681.1:0-19504 GCA_004363535.1 Dasyprocta punctata | reverse complement strand
TCTGAGAGCTCTGCAGAGTCTTTGCCTGCCTCTTGCAGCTTCTAGTGTCTGCCAGCAACCCTTGGCTCTCTTGCTTTGGAGATCCTGTCACGTGGCCACCTTCTCCCTGTGTGTCCTCACACGGTCTTTCTGCTGTAAGTGTCTGCATCAGTGTCTGAATTTCCCCTTTTTAGCCCGGCGTGGTGGTGCACGGGCGTGGTGCAAGGCATGGTGGGTTCCATCTCCAGTATCACAAAAAAAGCCCCTCTTTACAAGGGCCCCAGTCCTATTGGACCCTCCTCATGCTCTCTTTCACTTGACTGCCTCTATAAAGACCTCATTTCTAAGCAAACGGATGTTTTGAGGTGCCACAAGCCAAGAACACAGCTATGCCCAGATAAAGAGGAGCCTCAGCAGTCGCAGCTCAGAAGACACCTTGGACCTTGATGGGGTGGCAGGGGGCTGCAGGTGAAGTGGGAGACCTGGGGTCACTGGGGAATGGAGTGAGGGAACAGGATGGGGACCAAGTGAGGGAATCTACCAGCCATGAGGGGCAAGGGACGGTCTGTGAGGGGCCTAGGAGGTGAGGTGGCCCAGAATGGCTCTGCAGGGGCTTGGAAACCCAGAACAAGAGCTGGGCCCTTGTGTTGGCTTATTTCATGTGACAGCTGACTCAGTCCAAGATAAAGGATGCCCGAACAGCTGGTGGAGCATTATTCCTGGGTATGTCTGCAAGGAAGTTTCCAGAAAAGGTAAAGATTTGAAGCAGTAGACTGAGTAAAGATCCCTCTCCCAGGGTACAACAACTCCAACCTGCCAAGAGTCTGAAAAGAATGCAGAAAACAAAGAAGGACAAATTCCTTTTCTCTTTGACCTGGGACAGCATTTTTTCTTCCCCTCGGACACCACGAACCCTGGTCTTCAGGATGTCAGCCTTTAGCTGGGAGTTCCATCGTCCCTGGTTTCCTGGTTCCCAGGCCCTTGGGCTCAGGCTGATTACACCTCCAGCTCTCCTGGTCTCCAGCTTGCATATGTTTAGGGGGACTTCTCAGCCTCCGTGGTTACATGAGCCATTTCCCATAACAAGTCTTCTTAGGGGTGTGTGTGTGTGTGTGTGTGTGTGTGTTTCATTGGTTCTGTTTATCCTCTGAAGAAGCCTAACAAATACAGCCATGGTGTGAGCTGCAGAGAAATCCATTCTGCTGGAGGAGACTGAGTGAGAACCCAAAGCAGGTCCTACAGTCAGCATCTCCAGCAACTGAGCACAAGGCCGTCAACCCGAACCTCCGTAATGCTCTGTGGGAGGGAAGCTGAGTTCCGACCCGGTGCTCCCTGCGGGCAACAAGAAGAGGCTGTTGTGTTTCTTTTCTCAGCAGCAAGCACAGTACCTGGTGTCCAGGAGAGGCCCAATACTTGTAACAAGGATAACCAAAAAAAAAAGCAGATGAGACCCGGGAGCTGCGTGACACCCACGTTCAGGAAAATCAGGTTTGGGCACCAGTCTGAGAAGTGCATTGTAAGACAGAGATGGGCAGCCCAAGGAGAGGATATTAAGAACTAAATGAGGAAATGGTACAACAAGCCTCATCTTCAGTAGTGATGAAGAAATAAACGATGAAATAGGGGAGAAACGAGGGGACGATGAAGTCAGAAATGATCGCAGTTTCTTACCCGAGGCACTGAGGACTCGATGCGTTACCCACAAAGACAGAAACCTCAGTGTGAAGCCTCATGAGGCGACAGACGGCTGTGGCTCTCCTGCAGATGCATTTTGTTTCACCCCACAGGGATCAAGGATGGATTTTTAAATGGGTGCTTCTGATAGACATAAAAATCCACTAGCCAGGATTGGTGGTGCAGGTCTGTAATCCCAGCAGTCGGAAGGCTGAGGCAGGGGGATTGCTGTGAGTTTGAGGCCAGCCTGAGCTGCAAAGTGAGTTCAAGGCCAGCCTGAACTACACAGTGAGACCCTGTCTCAAAAAGACAAAATGCAATCCACTGCCCTGCCATCATAGTTGGCTGCTAGTGGCAAACCTGCCCAAACTCCCCACAGAGCCCACGTCGTCCGTGTGGGAAGGGCTGATAATCCACCAGTTGGCTTAGCTGAATAGGTTACTAAAATACTGAAAGACTGTATTTTAGTTCCTAAGTGAGCACTATCCTCTACCTTCCAAAGGTGTCTCTGCTTCTCCAGCAGTTCCAGATGCACCGTCAGACCACTCTAGCCCACTTGAACTTCTAGAAAATAAGGGAGGAACTCTGCTGGCCATGGAAACCTATTGGACCCTGCTCCAGTTGGGAAGCACCGGTACTGCATCAGTTGTTATACACTATAGATAGCATCCCTCCAGGCTTGCCAGCTGCCTGCTACCCATATGCATTTGAATTTCTGTCCCGTTCAAATTAGACACCTCAAGTCCCTGTCCTCCTGCTGCTGTCCCACATAGCTTAAAGCATTTAGGTTGTTAATATTATCCTCATGTGATTTTCGGGAAATGGCTTTATTATAGCACCATTCCCATGGGAGGCCGGAAACAACGCCCCTGTTCGGTCTCCCAGCTTGGTCACCCTTCTACCTTCCTGCGTGGCTGTTTGTCCATATGTCTGACAACTACCCAGAAAATACCCCTGTGCTCCCTTACTCTGGGCTTTTCCAGTAATGAAATTTTGGAATTTCAATTCTGACTTCTTGGGTACTCTTTGATGATCTAAAATGTAGGCAAAACAAAGCAGGATGAAGAAGGTTTTATTATAAAAAGCATTCTGCCAATTAAAAGGTTACCGTTGGTTTCCTAACCAGACAGGAAAGAAAATCAGAAACATCATTTTTGGTCCTGTTTTCTAAGCTTTCTGCCTAAGTTAACAAAGTATCCTAAATCTTAGGGGTTCCTACATAGCAGCAGGCTCCGACGGTGGCCCGAACTTGGCTTTACTTCAAAGTAATAACGTTTAGTTCAGAAGGCTGTTTAAAGGAAAGACCATAAAATCTCCATCATCCAATATGGTTCGTATTAGAATGAATTGATGACCAAACCCTAACGTGATCACAGCTCTGCCAAGACCCTGGCAAACAGCAATCACTGACAGCCGTTCCTGACATCCCAAATCCTGACCCGCCATTTGTAACAAGAGGTGACTTCACAGGCATTCATATCCACCCCTGCTCCTTCGGCCAGGAGGAAGAAGAGAAGAAAGGGCTCTCTCCAAGGGAATAAAGGAGTACCAAATCTATTGTTTTGTTTCTTCTTTGTGAGCACAAGAAAATATGTCCATAGAAAGCGGGGAGTGGTGGCTCACGCCTTTAATCCCAGCACTCAGGAGGCTGAGGTAGGAGGAGTGTTGTGAGTTCGAGGCCGGCTTGGGCTACAACGCAAGTGCAAGGTCGGCCTGAGCTACATAGTATGACCCTGCCTTAAAAAACTAGGGCCAGGAATTTGGCTCAGTGGCTTAAGCACCTGCCTGGCAGGCGCAAGGTTGTGAGTTCAATCCCCGCTGCCAGAAAAAAAAAAAACAAAACAATAAAAAAAAAAAAAGAAGAAGAAGAAGAAGAAAATACTTCCACAGGCAAGAAAAACTCAACATTATAATCAGAATCTACACAGCGAAAAGTAAGTTTCTCTATCCCAGAAACCCTTAAAGAACAGTTGACTTGCTGAACTGTTCCAAAAAATGAAAATACTGCATGAGGTGATTCAGTGTCTTGATGCTTTTTTTCTGGGTTTTTTTGTTTTTGTTTTTGTTTTTCACTTTGGTTTTGGTGGTACTAGAGACTGAACTCAGGGCTTCCTGTATGCTAGACAAGCATTCCCCCACTGAGCTATACCACCAGCCTCTATTGTGCTTCTTTGAAAGCCCATTTTTTTTTTCCTGGTGGAACCTGTATAAAAGTATAATTACAGACCAAAGAAATTCCAGGTGTGATGATGCACATCTATAATCCAAACACTCAGGAGGCTGAGGCAAGAGAATCACCATGAGTTTGAGGCCAGCCTGGACTACATAGAGAAACCTTGTCTAAAAGAAAAAATAATTAACTAATTAAATTTTTAAATGTTCCATTCTTTCTTAGCTGTACTTCACTGAAGGAGTTCCACTTTATCAAGATTCTAAGACTCCAAAAGCAAACTTTTAATCGTGTACATTAAGGAACTGAAAGCAAGGCAAATTTAAGGAGAAAACGTACAATATACTTAAGGCATATCAGTGGTTTACTAATGGAAAATAAACTTAAAAATGTAAAACAGTCTTAAATAAAAGCAGTATTTTTCAACTTGGCTCTATAAGGAATATCTCTCCTCATTTTTTATTATGCCAACTTTAGTAAAAACATTTATTATTAGCTGATTGATTTTCTGATCTTTCACATGCTTATGAAACCCCTTCAACTTCCAAATTACTATTCCAACATTCCATAGGGAAAAAACATGTTTGTAACCGTCTAAAAATACAATAAGATTGTCAGACACATGGAGTTAGTTATATGAATCTTGAAATATGTCATAATATCATTTGTTCCTTAGCAGCATAAGTTTTCAGCAAAGCAGTTAATCCCATAAAACTTCTAGGATAAAGCACAAGAGGAAAACTATGTACGTTGGGGGTGAGTTTCTAGATACAACACCAAAAACAAAAATATCATTAATTTAGACTATATGAAAGTTAAAAACTTCCGCGCTGAAAAAGATACTGTTAAGAGAATAAAAAGTAAAGCCACAGACTGAGATAATAGCATTGTAAAACACGTTTGTGGTAAAGTCCTATATCCCAAATACACAAAGAACTCTCGATAGTTTTTTTAACTTTAAAATAAGCATATAAAAAGATGTTCAACATCACTTATCACTGGATAATAGTAATTTAAAACCAAAATGAGAGATTATTACACTCCTATTAGAATGACTGAATGCAAAATACTGATAATACAGCTGTCAGGGGGTGAAGCCACCTGAATCCTCACTCATCATGAATAGGAATGCAGAAAGAGATAACTGTATTGAGAGACTGTCTGGTAGTTCTGTGCAAAAATAAATACAGTCTTACTATGTGATCCAGCAATTGCTGTCCTATGTATTTACCCAATTGGTTTGAAAAACTCACATCCACACAAAACGTTGTCTGTGAGTGTTTATAGCTACCTTACTAATAATCACCAAATCTGGAAGGAATCAATCCTTTCCTATCCTCACATAAGTAAAAGGCTAAGCAAACTGCGTGTTACATCCGTATGATGGAATATTGTTCATCAATAAGAAGAAATGAACTAGCAAGACCTAAAAAGATAAGAACAGTGACACCATATTGCTAAGTGAAAGAGGTCAATCCCAAAAGGCTGAATACTCTATAATTCCAGTTATAGGACTCCTGCCGTTTGAATATGGACTGTCCCCTCAAGGCTCACACGTTGGACACTTGGTCCTTGTTGTGATAATGAGAGGTGACACGACCTAGAGTGAGGTCCTTAAGTCATTGATAGTGGCACTGCCCTCAGAAGGGATTAAAGTAGTTCTTATGAGACCCTGAGTTAGCGCTCACGAAAGCAAGCTGTTCAGAATGAGTCTAGCCCGAGTCATTCCTTGGCTTCCTGTCTGGCAATGCGATTTCTCAGTCTCATACCTGCTGTCCCATTGGAGTGCCATCTGCCTGGAAGCCCTCGTCACAGATCGGCCCAACGTCCACGCCATGCCCTCCAGAACCGCGAGCTACGGTAACCCTTTCCCTTTGCAGAGTTTGCTTGTAGCAGGTATTTCGGTTTAGTAACAAAAGATGGTATAATACAATGACCTTCAAAAATGCAAAGACATTGACCCAAGAAAAATAGCAGTAGATGTCAGAAATTCATGGATAAGGAGGATGATTTTTAGGGCAAGGAACTATTCCTTATGATACTGTAGTAGTATATAAATGATGTTGTGCATTGGTCAAGATCCATTGGGATTTATAACACAAAGGGTGAATTTAATGTCTGTAAGTATTTTCAAAACTTATGTAAGAGGTCAGGGGATCCCAGGAAGGAATGCAGACTATGGCAAGAAAATTTATCTTACATATATATAAAACAATCTTACTAAAGATTCAGGGTAGGAGGGTGCTGACTCTGGAAGAAACTGAAACTGAGTGCCATTTGTAAGACTAAAGGCAAAAAGAACTGCAAATAAGGAAACTCACTTGCTCCCCAGGGGGATGAGTTAATAATTCCAGTACTCACACCTAGTGGAATAGAACAATGCTGTAAATAAATGGTGGCTGGTGGAAGCCAGGTTTATTACTGTTGGAGTGGGTGTTTACCATTAAGGAAGAGAAGATGCTATAACAGTCTATGTGGTAATGAATGAGAATTGGGGACATTAATATGAACTCGTACGGATAGGTTACAAATAGACAGGCGCACGTGGTTAATATACACACATCCTCTTCTTTGTCTTATCAGCTGAGAGAGCCTACAATAATCAAAATGTTACACATACATACCAATGTGCCAAAACAAATCTCATTATTTTGTATTACTAACAGCACCAATAAAAAAAAAAGAAGAAGAAACAACACCACTCAAATCAAAAAGCATATGTAGCACCCAAATCTTGGTTTCTAATACTATGATCCAACAATACAAATCAAGACTTCTTGGGAAAATCACTGATTCTAGGGCAGATGCAGAAAATATACAAAATAAACTGGAGCAACTTGTAGTCAGAAAGCAAGAACGTGCTCAAAGAGGGAAAACACGCCAATCGGGAGATGTTTAAGGGGCACAGGAGCCAAGCAAAAGAGCGCCCGCTCTCCGAAGATGGAATCGCTTCAACAGAATATGCAGTGGTGTTGGATTAGAATTCAAGTATAAAACAAACACCCAAGAGTCCATACCAATATAAATAAATGGCTAGATAAATGAATCCATGGAGAAGAAACAAATGTCCCATTCGGAAGAGCTCCAAATAATTTATTTAGAACCTGAGACCACATAGTGAGCTCCCTCCGAAGAGCAGACTCTGGAAAGGATGAAGGAGCCACTTTACAACGAAGGAGGCTGGAGATGCTGCCCGAGCCAGGTGCTCGATGCCAGCCGTGACTCATAAATCACGGTGATCGGGTGACAACAGCGCTTTACCCCTGTGAACATCTTGACCAGAACACATAAACCCAGGCTAACCATGAAGAAGACCTCAGACAGGTTTCAGGAGAAAAGCATCCTATAAAATAGCTGCCCGGCACCCCTGAAAACTATCAAACTGTCAAAGTCATGGAAAACAAGGAAACTCTGAGAAACTGTCACAGCCAAGAGGCGCCCAAGGGTACGTGACAACAAATGTAATAAGGTGTTTGGGATGGATTCCTGCAACTGAAGCAGGCCATTGGCTAAAAACTGAGATCTGGATAGACTATGGATATTAGCTCATACAACTGTGTCAACAGTGGCTTGTTAATTTTAGTAAACAGACCATAGTAATGCAAAGTTAATAATATGGGAAACTGCTTGTGGGGAATGTGGGGATTCTTTGCACTGGCTTCTCAATGTTTCTGTAAATTTTAAATTGTCTAAAAAGGTGAGATCTACTTGGGATTATATAAATGAGCCATTAAATTGTGAATCCCTAAGACAAGGTCCATTGTTTCCTTCAGTATTCCAAAGAATTTCTAGCTAGAAGAACCTTCACATATCACTAGATTCAAGTTTTTCCCCTGTTTCCATGCACACGCATGGTCACAGTGGACAGACCCAGGGGCTTCATGAGTAGGTTTGTGTTTAAGGAGCAGGTGTCTCACTGACATGGTGGCGATAACAGGCTCAAAGGCCTTCAGTTCCTTTATCTGGAAAATATAGACAAAAACAATTACTTCCCAGAAGTATTGTCAAGGAAGCCCCCAGCCCTCTAGTCATGCAGAAGACTCTGAATAAATATGGTGTTTTCTTCTTCCCTGAACTCAATCTGCCCTAGCTTAATATATTCTGTTGAACTAATGAATGAATTAACAGTGACCCTCTCTTGTGAAAAAAAACAAATTCCCTCTGTGAGCACTGCAGTTCCAAGGGAGAAACCATCCCTTGACCTCAGAGCAGCCAGCTTCAAGCCAAAGTCTCTCTCCTAAAAACCCCTTGCCCTCATGTAGAGTGGGGTGAAGAAAATTTGGATGGATTCTGTTGCTCCCACTGGGGGTGGCCCCACCCCTGGCAGAAGTGGGAGCGTCTCAGGGTCCTCAGTGTCCTGGGGGTGACAATTCTGACAGTGTCCTGGTGGCTCCCTCCTGTGATTTAGAAATTGTCCCCCTGAGAAGGGCTGACTTGCATATTCCTAGTCCAGGTCAACCCCTCTATTCAGCATTGTGCGGGTTCAGGGCAACCCAGAATAACAACTCTTATTTGCTGGAAATGAAGATTTGGGGATATTTTTTTCTTTTTTTTTTAACTTTGAAACAGCATCAAATTCAAATGAGTAGGTGATTGGAAACGGGGAAATGGTTTCTAGAACATGTTACTAATTCAGACACATTGGACAGAAGTATAAAAAATGCAGAGTAAGGAATGTATTTAAAATATTTTCATTACTTCCAAATACTTGAGACAACCAACATGGTGGACCTCAGTGGAGATCCAGTCAAGAGGCAAAAATGGTACCAGTTATTGAAATAAGGTGGGTATGCTATAAAGAATTGCTACCTGGCTACTGAGACACTGAGAAAATGAAAAGAAAAGGAACACAGAAAATTCACAGAGGCTGCAACCTCAAGAGGCAGCTGCCACTTTTAAGACCAAAGGAACAGAGACAAGAGGTGGCGCTGATTTGAAAGTGAAGCAAGGTGAAGCTCTCAATGTTGCTGTCTCTCAGGGAGCAGCTGGATGTGGTTGGGATTGCTGGGAAAATTGTAAACTGAATCCAGATGCTGCTGCCGAAGCAAGTGGCCCCTGGCTGGGTAAAGAAGGGAGGCCATGGCCAAGGATGTAGGCAGGAAACTAACAACAAGGAGCTGGTGTCACCTTCTCACAGTCACGGAGAAAGCCAGGAGCCAACCCCAAAGCAGAAGTGTGGTGCCTTTCACGAAGTCAATGGTTAAAAGCAGAGAGAAAAGTGGTGCTTTTGTGAGCCACCCTTGATGAGAGAGCAAAAACATTCAAAGCAATGAATTAATATCATTTGCAAAACCCATTCTTTCTCAGATAATGGGTCTTTCTCAAAGGCAGATTGTCTAGAGGGTGTGAGACATTTTCTCAAATTCTAAATGTAGGAAGAATGGATATATCAGTTCCTATTGTACTTGTAGAGTCATAAAAGGAAATCTTGTTAAAAGACGAATGACAGAGCACGTGCAACTGCCCAAACTTCAATTTTTTGACCTTTCTATAATTAGATCCATGAACTATATACCAGCTCAATTTGTCTCAAGGTTTGGAAATTACTTGTTCTAGATGACAAGTAAATAGGTAAGCAAACAAATAGAAAGAAAGCCCTCACCTGGATAATAATTCAGTGGGTTCTGAAACAAAGATGAATCACATGGGAATTTTCCACTGGGTATTCACCCAATCCATCAGTTGAAGAAGCTGTTGGTTAGGTATTAAAGTAAATTAGGTCTGATGTTAACAGGCCCTAGACGTTAGCGCTTACTACCAGCCAAGGCTGAGGTTGAAAACTCAGCACATCTTGGTCCATTTCTCATCCTTTTTGTGTGCTGGTAAAGAGGGAAGCAACTGTCGTCCAGGTAATAATCATCAACAAATATTTACAGACTGGGCCCTTTACTTGAACCAGGAGTATAAAATGTGGAGGACACCCGACATCTCCAATAAACTTTCAAATTCAGAGAAGAAGTAGAAATATACACATTCATATGGCACTGGTTAGTTTGTGGTAGTTGAAGTGATTAACCAATGAAAAGTCACCAAGCTATCCCACTAGGAGGCAATAACCAGTGAAGTGGCCAGAGACGACTGGAGAGAGGAGGTGGAGACTGCACTAGGTGGTGGAAAATTGGGTAAGACTTAGCATCAGAAAGATGTCCAAGGAATGTTGGGAATTGTTTGGAAGCAAGAATAAGAATGGGTGGCTTGGTAAACCATAAACCATGTGATTTGGTTGGACTGAATGTTTGTTCTAAACTTCAGCAAAATATGTTTTTGAAAAGTGATCATGGCTACTGTAGCTTTACAAACAAAACTCAATTAACACTAGTGTTTTCTTCTGTTTAGAAAAATCTAAAAGACCACAATTACTTTAGTATCTTTCCATTCTGAAAAAAACTATATCTAGGCTTTGAGTAATTACAATTCTGTTTTTTACTCAGTCATAGTTGATCAATAACTACTTTTTTGAGGGGTCTCCTTTCAGAGATTACCAAGACTACAAAGAATTTTAGGGTATGGTCTATTTGGGAACAGTGTACACATATATATAAGACAAGTAATAAAAATGTAAGGCAATGCACGGTGAATAGGAAATAAGTAGCACACGCCATGATGCTAGCCGTGTTTTATGGACCTGAATTCAGGGAGCATGTCTGCAACTTAATAGCTGCCACCAGGTTTGTATGCTTTGTTCTTAAACTAAGTGTAAGCCAGTATGAGACAGAGAGGAAAAGGAGAAAGGGGAAAGAGGAAGAAGGACTGGGAGAAGGGGCAGGCAAGGCAGCAGCAAGCCAAGGCTGCAGGCAGACACATCAGGAAGCTGTGACTGCCAGTGGTCCAGGTGGCTTGGAAGAGGGTGGTGTCAGTGGGCTGGAGAGGGGTGGATGGAGAGAGGATGGAATTAACAGAGCTGGCGACTGGTTGTATGCAAGGTACAAGGCAGAGACAGAAGCCAGCAATACCCGGCTGGAAGCGCCATTGAGGTAACGGCAGAAGGGGCAGGAGCAAGTGGAGCTGATACCATGTCTTCCTGGTGGATGGTGAAGTGGCTTCTCTTTGTTTGTTTTTCCATATTTCCCAAATTCTCCCTGGTGTCCACCCAGACTTGTACAACAAAAAATCCCAAGGATGAGTCATAATATTCAAAATACCAATGTGTAGAACACAGGAAGGCATTAAACAGGCTCAAGACTAAATTTTGGAATCAGGAATAAAGCATTTATTCTTTCTGTATTTTAAAGACTACCTTCTAACTTCTCTACAATGGACATGTATATGGATAGATTTTAGAATTAAAGAAAAAAACGTCATGTTTTGTTAGCTCGCTTTTTTTGGTAGAGGATCAGATTTATATTCGGCAACAACAACAAACAAGTCAGCCTGGTCAGGGACAGATGAGTCACAGGGCCGGGTCAGAGGGAAGGAAAACACGCAGGATCAGAAGGGAGGGCAAACATTACATCCAGACTGCCCTGTGGGCGCTCGTCTCCACCTCCCCACTGACACCCAGGCCCCTTCTGCAGGGGCCGAGCTGAGCTCCTCAGAGAAGGGGATCCCATGGTTACCAAGTGTCAGAGGTTTACTTGGTCTTCTTTTTTAATTTTTATTTATTTTTTTGCCCTTTTTAACTGGTTATACAAAGCAATGGGTTTCATTTGGGCAGATTCATACGCCCACATAACACACTGATCATTTTTACCCCCGGCAACACCTTTGTCTTTCCCTCCCCCTCCCAGTTCCTCATTTTTGGGGTTCAACATATGGAATAGATTTTGCCCATCCCAGAGTCTAACTTTCCTCTGGAACCTGCCTTGCCCACGGAGGGCTTAGCTGTCAGATGAATGTCTGGTGCTCTGGGTTGTATCTCACAGTGCCTGCTGCTGTGATAGGAAGATTTTAGTGCACACCAGAGTTTAAAGGAATGGTAACCCTTGGTATTCATTTTCGTTTCTTTCCTCACTGCCCCTCTCTCGGCTTCTCCTGGCTCCTCGTCATCCGACGTAGATTCGTTATCCATAACTGGTGAGATGTATATGGTATCCGAAACAGCTGAACTCAGAAAGCTGCCTGCTCGCTTACTAACCTTAAACATTTGCCTGGTATTTACGGTGACTAGAGACCAGCCAAAGTGGAGATTTGCTGTAGGAAACCAGAAAACAAAATACTATTTCAAAATGTTTATCTTTTTTGAACTTCAAGATAGCCATAGCCAAAGCAGAGGATCCAGAGGGAGCCCTGGTAAATGGTGACCTCAAAATCTCCGTAGGTGGTTAACGTACTTTTCTATGGGTGTGACCTGGCAAGCTCTCAATAACTCTGTTAAAGATAAAAAGAATGTTTAGGGTTAAAATGGTTTTATAAACAAGAGCTCTGATTTTCCAAATTCTTTATACTATTGTTATATTGAATTAAATTAAATCTCAGTGACCATTGCAGAGATTCTTGATCTGCCTTTCTACTTTACCATCAGTGGGCATTTTCAGAAGAATCCCCTTTTATTGTTAAGTTTCTCTCCAAAACCTTGCTGTTCTGTCCAGTGGTCAATCGTCTCCAAAGTAGTCTGCTTGAAGAGAGCACTGAGGGGTTGTTTGGAAACATCAGTATTTGGCCTCTGGTTTTGCCTGGCTTATATAAATCGTTAATAATTCACATACGTTGTCCATGTATAGGAAAGGAATTGGGAAAGGAGGTCTCCAAATTCTGACTGGTTATAGCTGAGGATATTTTTTAAATGTTAAAGCCCAAACAGTGGTTTGAGAGCTGCCGCGTTTGAAAGCTCTAGAAAGAGAAGCGTGGAAAGATACAGCGAGGCGGAATCTGTATGGGCTCAGGCTGAGGATGCCCAGGGACAGATGGGAGGGGCTCTGTGATCCCCTGCCATCAGAGTCCCTGGGTGTCCCTTACCATACACACACAGACGTATCCATAGCCACCAATCTCACCCTGTTTCCCTGCTGGCTTCTCAGGTGCTGCCTCTGGGTGTTAAGGCCATCAGGATGGAACTTCAGATCCAGGTCTCCCGATGTGGCCCAAAGCTGACACTCCTTCCATGCCCTAAAGGATCGTTCTAGCAGCAAATTTGCAAATAATTATTCACACTAACAGGTCACATACTCTATTTTTTTAAGTACCACTCTAGGTGCCTAAAACCTGAGTTTTAGGACATAATGAAAGATAGAGAGAAACTTATTTCCAGTTCACTATCTCAATTTCTTCATCTTCAAAGTGATAAAGAGAACCTTGATATCTAAACCATGTTGTTATTATAGAAAGCATGGAAACCCCAGAATTCACTTGATTTTTTTATGTTTAGAGTATGTGATGCTAAGGGAAATCACAATAGGTGGAATAATGAATCACTTTATAGATTTGAATCAAGAAACTTTAGACAAATATGTACTTTCCTCATGTATTCCCTGCGTAACTCAGTCCATTTTGAGGCAAAAATTAGATTTCAGGCAGGTGGCCCACACCAGTGTAAGCAGAAATGTTTCTCATGATAGATCTGGGGAAAGAAGATGGCTCAGCAATTGCGTTTCGAAGTGCTTTCTTGCTTGGTAGCAGACCAAATGCACAGGAAGTATACAGAGAGAGAGCGGGTGATGACAAACGAGAACTCCACACACAGCCTTTCGCAGTTGCATCTTGAAGCTTATGCGTGAAGTCACAGAATTTCCTTCCAAAAGTCACTTTTTAAGAATATATTAAATGTTCTAAAGTGACAAGAAATCCAAGATTAGTTCAGAAGTTTAACAAAATTATTAAGGATCTAGTTTCTTTCCATTTTTTGGACCTGACATCCTCAAAGTTTTGGAAATGCTTTATTTCTGGTCTCAAAACTGGTTCGTTGACTGCAGGACAATCATTATAGCCACTCACTGGCAAAAAGGACCCTAATGGATGGCCAACATTGGCTAATGCCTTTACCCTTCTTCCCTCCTGGGTGATGGGTCCACATTCCCTGAACAAAATGGTCTCCCAACAGCTGAACAAAAGTGAAGCTACTCAGGAGGCTGAGGCAGGGGGATTGTTGCGAGTTCAACACCAGCCTGGGCTACAAAGTGAGCTCAAGGGCAGCCTGGATTGCATAGTGAGACCCTGTCTCAAAAAGACACACACACACAAAAAAAGTGAGGCTCTGTTGATGAGACAGAAAGTAAGAGTGGCTGCTGGAAAGGCAGTCACTGTCTTTGCCACAACACAAACTACCCTGACTGTGGGTGATTTCTCCAAATAGCTGAACTCAGTTCAAGTTCTGTCTCCTCACTGATGACAATCTGTGCTGCACTTGGGAAATCTGTGGGAGACTCCTCCACACCGACATATTCTTTTCTCAGTGTGCTGTGGCAAACTCAAAGGTAAAAACAACCTGAGTTTGTCCAACACGTTGGACAAGATTCAGGATGCTAACTTGAGTTTGTGGTTTTCATAACAACAGATTGGTAGGTGGGATTTGTAGAGAATCTATCTTCCCAGTAAGAACTTGTTTTGAATTCTAGGGATGAAGGGCATCCTGTTTATTTGTTCTGCCATGAAAATGGGGTCGGTGCATATCCGAGAGCAGCTGGTAATCGCTCACGGAAGGAAGTCTCTGATGGTCTTATAGGCTGAGTATCCAACCTATGAAAGCATAATTGGGCAGAACCAAGACGGAGCTCACCTGTCTGCTCTAAGCCTGGGGGATTTCAGAAGAAAAATGGTCTCCACACTCACCACACCTATGATCAAATCAGAGCAGTGACACGTCTCTCCCTCCCTGCGTGTCCAAGGAAGGTCGCTGCCAGGCCAATGTATAGGGACACAACCTGCGCTGTGCAGTCAGCACACAGGAAGCGAGGCACTGTGGGTTAACCCAGGCACCCTCCTGGCCCTCTGCTGGCTTCAGCCCAAGAGGATGATCACTGAAGCAACAAACACGGCTTCCAGGACAAAGAACACCCTCACGTGGCCTGCCCCAAGGGTCAAGGTCCAGCAGGAGGGGTGGGCACCCGGCCAGCAGAGGCTCTGTTAGATAACGCAGCTGTGACTTCAGCATCCAGCAAATCTAAAACTCAGGAGTATCCATCCCGGCCTTTGCTAGATGGCCTATACCTGGAAAGCTGCCTGTTTTCCTACCCCTTGCAAAAGCAGCACTGGAAGAAACAAAGCTAGAAGTAAAATTCCCTATGATTACAACAATAAACTTTTTGGTGGAAATCTGACTGTCAAATCTCCAACGACATCCACAGGTTAAATGAAGTAAAATAAAGCAAATTTTCCTGAGGAGTGAGGAACCACATTAATCTCTAACAGAAGAAAAACGTCCCCCACTGTGTTCAAAATGGAATTCTGAAAGGAGCCTGCCAGACCTGCAGTTGCTTCTTAGCAGACTAAGTCTCTTTCCTTTCCATCGGAGAGGTGGGTGGCAAAATATGACCAGCTTTGGTTGGGGTGTTCAAGACCACAGCGCCCTGTGTTGTTTTGACACAAACTTAACTTGTTTAGGTCTCTTCTTGGGACTTCCCGGGAATATTTAACATCGGATGAGATAAGACATTTGAAACTGCAAGTATTTGGTTTGGCAAATGTGGTATTTTTACACACTACTTTCTGGTCATTGAGATATCCTAGAGAAGGAGAAAATATGTACAATAATCTTACTCATCTGCTGGTCTGGATTCTGGGGATGGAGGCTGGTGGGTAATTCATGGGCTGGAACAAAATCTGAACATGAACTTTATGAAGGTTAACTTGTGCTCACCTGCGCGCAGCACCGAGCCGACACAATGCCATTATTTTCCCTTTCAGACTGGGAGCAGCTGCTGTCCAAGAGGCAGCAGACAGGACTTTACATCCCAGCTCTGTCCTGAGACCCCCCAGACAATCGCTGTCCCCTTCCTCAAAGTGGGAAGGAGGCCATTTGGGGACCGGGGTTAGAGAGAACAGTGACCGCAGCAACAAACAAGCCCAGTCTGGGAACCAGCGCCATGTGCGGGCCGCAGCTGGACTGGGAACAGCCAGACCCCAACCCCTTCCAGTGTGCAGGCTGGCAAGCAAGAAGTACCAGCCTCCCCACCGCTTACACCCGTAAGCGACCAGCTTATCCAGAGAAACACAGGCTGTGATGATAGCTATCAGGGTGAGATGTAATTGGATGCCTGCGGTGCTTTGGTGTTTCACTAACATTGCAGGTCTAGGGCCAGTGGTCTGATCATAGGTTCAGAGGATATCACTAAGCAGTGTGTCATCTGGAGGGGGGATCTCCTTCTGAGGGCTGCAACCGTTGTTGATTTCCTATGGTCTTGTTTTGAGGTCCTATATCGTTTCCATTGTTTTGTTGGGTTGGATTTTATTCTCTTTTGTTTTGTTTGATTATGTTAAATCTCATGGCAGGAGCACCTGTTTCAAGGATAGCAAGATATATTATGGTAGCAATTTTGGATTTACTATTGGCTTCAAGTCCTTTATCACATTCATGGTTTTGTTTTTATTGTTTCTATTCTATTTTGTTCTGTTTGATTTTTACTATGTCCGAATTTACCTGCAGCTATTTTGAAGATATCAAAAGGCATTATGGTAACTACTATTGATTTCATAATGTTTTGAAGTCCTGTATCTGTTACACTGGTTTGTTTTGATTGTTTTTATTCTGTTATACACTCTTTAAAATAAAAAAGTAAAATAAATTACAAAGTGGGAAAGAAGAATGGGTCACCCTGGAGAAATGGTTGAGGGTTAGAAAAATGAGCTTCAGACAACCTTACGCTTAAAATATGTTGTTCTAGAGAAAAGATGCTATGATCAGAGGCTTTGAGTAGTTCAAACAAACCTAATTGCCATTTTGACATCTTAGGAACTAAGTTGGCTTTCTGGGCTTGGATGTAGGCACAATTTGCGAAGTTTTCTCTAAAGAAATGTGTTCTGAGTTGCAAACAACCAATTTATATTTGAACTCCGGGACCATAACTCATTTGTTAGTAAAATTGCAGTAATTGTTTTCTGTGGGTATTTTTAATGAACCAACTAAACAAAAACCATCTAAAGCAAATGATCAGTAATTGAACAAGATGTACCAATCTATAGTGACTAAGCTTATTTGAAAAATAAGTATTCGTGGCATTGAGATTGGTGAGAATTTTGTAGGACAGAAAATGACCTGAAGTTAACACATTATGTAGGAAGAACAGACTTATCTAACAATTTTAAGCTGCAATACTTTTTAAAACTGTCCATGCAATAACAGTATACTGAATAATATTTTACTAGCCACAAAAATCATAAGGACAGTTAAGTATTAAACTATTAGCCAATTTAATCCCCATGAGGACTCTGGAGAGGCATTATTATTATACCCAATTTTACCAATGAGTTAAACTTGAGCACAAAGAAGTAATTTGCTCAAGGTCAAAGGGGGAACCCAGACATTCTGACAACCAACTTTGACTTCTAATGTTGTATAATACTAAACTTTTACAGTCAAAGCCTTATAAATCTTCAGACTTTAGTTTCCCAAAACAGAGTATTTATAAGAATTTACCTCTGAAGAGAAAGATCTGTGCCTCCCTAGAACCCACCATGTTGGATCAGGGAGGCTACAACCAGAAGTCAGCTAGCCAGCCTTCCTGGTGAGTGGTGTGAGCAGTACAGACTCCAGGAAGAGAAAGATCTGCACCTCCCGTGTGCCTACCAGCACGTGGGCTAAGAATCAAGACACACACACACACACACACACACACACACATGCACACACACCCTGTAAGCAACCTGCTGGTTCAGAGGACCAGCTAAGTTGATAGCAACTAAGGTACATAAAGCAACTAAATGCTTGTATTGTTTGGTTGATTTTGCAGGCCTGGGATCAGCAGTCTGAGCATCTCTTGGGAGGATGACAGTATGCAACATAGCAAATATGGGGGATTCCCTTCTGTCTTGTCTTTGGGGCCCAATATTGTTCTCATTGTTTTGCTTTTTTCTGATTAACTTTTTGATTTATTTCATATTCTGCTTTGATTACTTTTATTCTGTTTTGTTTTGGGTTTGATTTTACTATACCTGATGGAATGGTCAACTATTGTGAAGATAACAAGATATACTATAGTAGCTATTGTTTTCCTAGTATCTTGCTTTGAAGTTCTGTACCAGTTCTACTGCTTTGTTTTGACTTTGCTGTTGTTTTGTTGGATTTTACTACCTTTATTTTATTTATTTATGTTTTTACTTATTTAGTGGCACCAGGGATCAAATTCACAACCTTGGACCTGCCAGAAAGGCACTTAAACCACTGAGCCAAACTCCCAGCCCTAGCTTTTTTGAGGCAGGGTCGCACTATGTGGCTCAGGCCGGCCTTGTGCTCGCGTTGTAGCCTAAGCCTGCCTCGAACTCACAACGCTTCTCCTACCTCAGCCTCCCGAGTGCTGGGATTAAAGGCATGTGCCACCACACCCAGCGCATTTTACTATCTTTAAAATAAAATTTTTTTAAAAAATTTTTAAAGTTCAATCCCCATGCGGCAAAAAAACAAAAACAAAAAAAAAAATTTAAAGAATTTACCTTTATTTAATAATGCTTAAGCCTTTTTAGTAGCTACCATTTTTTTGAGTTGAAATTTGTAGCTGGTCTCTTTTATATTTTGAAAATTCAGTACAGGCAACACAAATCAGATGTGATCATCCCAGACTCAAGGGTGTCTCTGCTGCACATAGACAGCTGCTTCTGTCGTCTGTAGTATAAACATTACCAGAATGATCCTGGAGGGGTAGAGGACACCCAGGAACAGGCTCCACATTTATGAAGCTGAGCTCAAGCCTCACTTCTGCCACTTCCTGGACAAATACTTCCACTCTCTGAGCTGCTTCCATCTCTCATCCAATGAAGAGACTCCTCACTTTGCACTTTATAATGATTTAACCAGATCTCCCAGATCTGGAAGTCACAAGTTCTACCATGGTCTGTTACTTAAACTCTGGCTCATACAGAAAGTGGAGATTCTAATGTGCACCTCGCAGAGGTGTGAGATTTGAGCATGCCCGTGAAAGTGTCTTGGGAAGGAGGTGTAACTGCCCATCCAGTGTTAAGTAGTTGAACCACAGCTCAGCGAGTGGAGGCACTAGTCACTCTGGTATTGGGGGAAGACACAAGCTTTAGCTCCTCAGGCTTTTCTGATGAGAATGGCCAACTTCTTCTGGAACCCCTTCCTCCAAAGGGGAGGCAGCTTAGGTGAACAAAGTTGGGTGAGCGTACGTTAGCTACCACGGTGGATACCCATTCCAGGCACTTGGGAGAAACCACTGCATCTCCCTCTTTATCCACAAGGGAATGAAAACCACACTAGTGATCAACTCAATTTCCGACTGGTGCAATAAACCTATGCCTTGAAAGAACTGATCATGCCTTGCTCCTAATTAAGTCTTTCTCATGATGTATGGCTGTAACCCAGGGGATTTCAGAAGAACTTGGAAACTAAAATAACCATCCATGTTCTGAGTAGGTGAACCTGAGGTTAGTTAAAGGTATATGGCAGAATCAAAATACTAGGGAGATAGAGGAGGGGTCCCCTCCCAGAATCATGGGAAGGACCCTGACTTCCTTACAGATTTAAACATACCCAACAATTTGCAAGTTCCAATAAAACAAATAAATGGAGGTCAAATGAGAAAAAGCAAAAATCTCAAAGATGTACAGGGAGGTAGGGAGAAGTGAAGGACTAACTCT
>RJWM01034680.1:0-19529 GCA_004363535.1 Dasyprocta punctata | reverse complement strand
GTTGTTGTTGCTGTTGTTGTTGCTGCTGTTCCTGTCAGTGAATATTTATCTTGGCAATAATCTTGATATGACCCTAAATCTCAAACAATACTAGCAAAAGTAGGCAAATGTAATTGAACTAAAACAAAAAATTTCTTCATAACAGAGGAAATAATCATTAGCATGGAGAGATAATCAAAGCAAATGTTCCTGAATCTTACATCTAATAAGGAGTTAATACCCAAAAATGTATAATGACTCAAGCTATCTTTTATATTTTTGTTACTTTACAGTTTACAGTATATATCTTTAATTTATGGAAGGCTATCTTCAAGTGATACTGTACTGTTTCATAGATAAGAAAGTTAGAAAGTTTGCTTCAGTTCTCCCCTCTTCACTTTTGTGCTGTTGTATCACCATGTTAGCTTTTTGTTGCTGTGAAAAGTACCTAAGTTAAACAAATTAAAGGGGGGAAAAGGTTATTTTGTCTCAAGGCTTCCAAGGCTTTTGTACCTGTGGTGAAACAACATCATGGCAGAATGGTACCGCAGGGCTTGTCTCAATCGCTTTTGACTTGAGATCTATTTTGCCTCCAAATGGAATAGTTAGGTAAATGGATGCACCTTGAGACCATACTCCCAAGTGAAGCAAATCAGATACACGTTTAAATGCTGCATTGTTCCTCTAGCGTAAAAAGCAGAAAGTGTAGATAAGGACTAAAATGTGTAATAGATATTGAGAAATGGAAATGAAATGTTCGCATGATAAGGGAAGCAAGGGAAAGGGGATGGAAGCTACAAGAGGAAGAACAATAGAAGAAAAAAATGTAAACATGGTTTTGTGAATAAGGCAGGAGAGAGGAATGGGAAAAAAGAAGCAGTGAGATAGTTCATGTACAGGTATAAATTCCCAATGATGAATATTATCAATATGCACATCTAAAATGCATCAATAATAATAATAATAACAGTAACAATAATGGCTTGGCAGAGCAATGCAGTTCCTGCTGGTCAGGATGGAAGGAAGGAGAGAGAAACGGGGTAGGGCAGGGACAAAAGTACAGTGCCAGTGAGTAGAACCCCATAACCCACTCTGCAAGTACTGTAGGTCTGTTTTCCTCTGAGTTTCCATCACCTGCAAATAATACCATTGAATTATAAATCCACCAATGGATTTATCTGCTAATGATGTCATAAACTTCAGGTTCCCATCCCCTTTTAAAAATCCCACCTTTGAACATTGCTTTTTGAGGAGCAAACTTTCAATGGTAGAAGTCTTTTAGGGGTCATTTTAGATCAACATATATCTATCCATGCACTTAACCATTTCTGTTTTATAAATTCCTTACTGTCTATGATTATTTCCATGTGTTGTCATTTCTTTATGTCTGAAAGATTTCCTGTAATGTTTTTTTCCCATCTAATTTTAGAACAATTTTGTCATCACAAAAGAAAACATACAAACTGTCACTTCCCCCGTGGCCTTACCCACTCCAGACTCTGGCAAGCACTGATTCACTCTCTTCTCCTACAGATTTTCCTATTCTATGTATTTTTTGCAAATGAAATAATGTATACTGTATATTGATATTTTATGTTTATTTCTTTACATTAGCATAGTGTTTTAAAGGTTCTTACGTGTTGTATAATAGATTAGTACTTTTATCTTTTTTATTATTAAATCATATTCAAATATCTATATATGTTCAATTTGCTATTCCATTTACCTATTGATATACTTCAGTAATTTTTTACTTTTGGTTATTTTCAATAATGCAATATATGTTTTCAGTTAAAATTTCTGTGTGAGCATGCTTTTTCATTTCTCTTTAGGATGTTTTGAGAAGTGCAATTGCTGGATTTTCTGGTACAGTGATTCTGTTCAACTTTTTGAAAAACTGTTAAATTGTTTTCCAAAGTGGCAGAGCCATTTTAATTTCCCACTAGCAAAGCACAAATGTTCTTATTTCTCTGCATCCTTACTGACACTCGCTATTTTCTGCAGTTTTTGCATTTGTTTTTATTTATAGCCATCCTATGGGTGCAAAGTAGTTTCTTATTGTAGTTTTGGCTTCCATTTCCCTAATAACTGGTGGTATGGAAATCTTTTCAGGTTGCTTACTGATACATTTTATGTCTTTTTTGGAGTAATGTCTATTTATATAATTTACACATTCAAAAATCTGATTATTGTCTTTTTATTGAGATCCAATCACTATATATTCTGAATGCAGCACTTGTATGAAGCAAAGGTCTGAACAATAATTTGCAAATATTTTCACATTTGTGAGTTATATTTTCATTTTCTTGATAGAGGTTTTTGAAATAAAAGTATTTAAATTTTTGTGATACTCAGTTTATCTCTTTTCAATTGTTTGTTCCTTAGTATCATATATAATAAAATATTGCATAATCCAAGGTCCTGAGTTTTCCCCTTCCCTTAAGTAAGTGTTGCTGTTGTATTTAAATGATGTCTTAGTCAAGTTACAAATTAGTTCAGCATAAAACACCCACATGGAGCATCCTGTCCCCACCATAAGATATCTCATTTCTCTTTAGACCTTTTGCTTTCAGCTTGCAGTATGTGGAAAATTATTGTGGTTGTATCTTTATAGCACATAAGTCATGATTTGGTTGAACAAAACCCAGGAATTTTACACTGAAGTAGGTTTTTCAGTAATTCTTTCAATTAAAATAAGAGACCCACTAAATTAATTGCAAAAAGTTGAAAAGGGCTACAGAGTAAGTATATGAAAATAGAAAATAACTACTTGGGAAATTTTTTTTCTATTAGGTAAAATAATAATCTATCCTCTTCACCATGTTTTGATCATTCTTATTCTGATACTAACTTTAAGGTTAGTAAGTACTTACTCTCTAGGTTTTCAGAAACTTTCTTTTTTGCTTGTTTGCTTTGATTTTTGAGATTGGCTTCACTATGTAGCCAGGCTGGCCTCAAACTAGCAGTGATCTTCCTACCTCAGTCCCCCAAGTGCTGGGATTACTGAGGTGCACCATTGTTTTAGCTACTTTTCTCCCACATGAGACAAAACACCTGACATCCAAAGTTAAAGGGGGAAAGGTTTATTTAGCTCAGAGTGTGTAGTGGTTTCAATCCATGTTGGCTGGCTCCAAGGCAGGGTGTCACATGGCAGAAGGGCAATCATTCATGGTGGCAGAAGACAACAAAATCAACAAGTGACAGAGAAAGAAAGGAAGCAAAAACAACAAAATGGAGTGGAGAGCAAGTCTTTTTATTGTATGCAGGTTACCTACCGTAGGATGTGTATAGCACTCACCCCCTTAATCTCAGCACTGGATCATGAATCAATCAAAAACTCTAGATTAAGCAGCCTCAGAAAAGCCCACCCCAATGACCCCATGAGACTTTAAGGGGTCATCTAATTACAAACCATAACAACAACCATACCCAGCTGATAAACCAAATTCACCATTTGAGTTAGAGGAAAGTTAAGACTAAAATATTAAAATCTTTATGAAAGCTTCCCATTATGCATCTTTAATTACATTTAGGTGAACTTAAGGACAGAAATTGTATACATTTTAAAACACGGGTCAATTGAAAAAAAAAAGAAAACTAAATTATATCCTTTTGAGATTCTTATGACTGTGATTATAAACTGCACCCCACTTGGAATTGTGCTGCACACTGAGTTCTCAGTTAGACTTTGAGATGGAGCTTAGCAGGTGAAATATCTCATAAACAGTGCCTTGGAATTCACAGCTGTGAAAGGACGATAAAGGCAGCAGGATTGGCAAAATTAGAAGTTGAGTTCTTTTGAAAAACTTTACTGAGTGAATTCTCCTTCTTTACAGTGGAGAGAAATGAACATAGCTATGAAGGAAATAGTATTCTATGTATTCAAAGCTTTGCTTCAAAATTATAATCTCAGTGTTAGATGCAAATGATTCATTGAAGTGACAAAAGGCAATCATCTGGTAAAAGTTTTTTAAGGAAATTAAAAAGAAAATGAAAATAAAGGAAGGTCTATCTCATAAAAGAGCATTGCTATATGCTTTTTGGATCTTTGAGAGTAAGAGAAATAGTACCTAATACAGTGGGTAGTACAGAAAAAAAAAGTAGCTGCTGACATGAATGATCAAAAGCCAACTAACTTATTATACATTTGTATTGGTTTGTCCTGTGTTCCCCCAAGGCCTCATGTAATTTGGATGGGGCTGAGTCTGGCATTGGTGATTGGTTTGTTGTCTAGCACTGGGATTGGTGCTGTGAGTGCTGCACCCGCCCAGGGGTGGAGCCGACATACAGTGTAAGGGCAAGAGGAATGCACATCTTCCCCTCTCTTTCTGTCTTGCTGCTTCACCTTGCTGTTCACAGCCTCCATGAATGGCCACCCCACCAAACCATGCTGCTTTGGAGCCAACTACATATGGACCAAAACTTCTGAGAACTATAAGAAATAAACCTTTCCTTCCCTAATTTTGGGCATTAGGTACTCTGTCTCAGCAATGAGTGAAAAGTAATTAAGACAGAATTTGGCACCAAAGAGTGGGGTCATTGCTGTGAATAAACCTGACCATGTGGTTCAAGAGCCTTTGAAAATGGCTTGTGAGAAGAGTTTGGAAAGGTTTGGAGATGTTACCGGAAAGAGTGGCGCTGGAACAGCTTAGGCTGTTCTGTATGGGAGATTCTGCTCAGAGCTCAGAAGACCAGAAGGCTGATAAAAATCCTACCAGTAAAGACCAGGCTCAGGAGGTTTTTGCTGGGAAGAAGGACTGCATTGGTTGTTGGACTCCACATGATGTGTGTTATGGCTTGGCAGAAAGTTTGTCTGCATTCTGCCCATGCCCAGACACTTTGTCTGAGACTGAGATTAAGAGTGATGGATTCATTAGTCTGGTGAAAGAAATTTCAAGGCAATCTAATGTTGAAATGGTGGCCTGACTATTATTGGGGGCTGTTAGCCCAATTTATGCTGCAAGTCAAGAGCAAAGAACCAAGAAAGATGATTTAAAACTTTGTGAGTTTGGCCAGAAAGCTGTGAACTATAAAGATAGAGCTGAGACCTTGATGTCTGAGAAGGAACAGAGAAATAAAGAAGATGGCCTGGGGCCATCCCAGGAAGCAATAGGCCTCCACCCTTTGCAGCCTCAAGCCTTCAGAAGTGAAAGAGTTTGCTCAGAGGAAAAAGTCACAGAGCACCATGTTCCAGAGTGGCAACAGAGGCCACAGGAGGTTTCAAAATGGTGGCAGCCACACCAGGTTTCAAAATGGCAACAGCCACACCAGATTCTGTAATGGCGGCAGCATAGAGAAGATTTTCCTCACAATCAGGTTTAGAGAGCTCAGCAATCCAGGCAGTTGACCAGTACAGCCAAGAGAGAAGAAAGCCTGCTACTGTTCCAGCTGGCAGTGGACCTTGGCGGCATCCACGTGGCACTGGTTTTAAGTGCAAGGAAAATGGGCAGCTTCCACCCCACTTTCAGAGGACAGTGTGTAAAAATGTAAAGGTGAAGACAAAGATGCAGTGGAAAACCCCTGGATGTGCTGTGGAGGTGGAATCGCTCAAGCCTTTTGGAGCTTGCAACCAAATTGCTTCAGATGCTAAGCCTAGAACTCCAGGACTTAATGTTTGCGCTGCTGAATTTTGGACTTGCTTTGGTTCCAATGCTTTGTATGCCCCTGGTTTTAACTTTTGGAATGGTAATGTTCATCGTGTGCCTTTATATGTTGGAAATGTTTAACTTTGCTTTCATTTGTACAGGGGATTACAAATAAGAGTTTGCCATAGATCTTGGAGGAGATTTGGGACTTGGACTTTTTAGCAATGCTGAAACTGTTAGGATTATGGCAACTCTTGGAAATGGACTAAATGTCTTTGGTATGAAGGTTATACATGAGTCCTTGGGAAGCCATTGGTGGAATGTATTGATTTGTCCTGTGTTTCCCCAAGGCCTCATGAAATTTGGATCCGGCTGAGTCTGGCATTTGTGATTGGTTTGTTGTCTAGCACTGGGATTGGTGATGTAAGTGTTGCACCCACCCAGGGATGGTGCCAGCATACAGTGTAAGGGCAGGAGGAATGCATGTCTTTCACTCTCTTTCTTGTCAGTTCACCTTGCTGTTCACAGCCACCATGAATGGCTGCCCAACCATGCCATGCTGCCTTGAGCCAACTAAGTATGGAGCAGAAACCCCCAAGAACTATAAGAAATAAACCTTTCCTTCCCTAATTTTGGGCATCAGGTATTTTGTCTCAGCAATGAGAGAAAAGTAACTAAGACAACATTATACTTGTAGCTAAAGGTTTTAGGAAGGCATTTTGATAGGACTGTGATATGATACTTAGGTCCCTTTCAATAAAACTTTGATTACCTCAGTTATAGTGGTACTTTGGTTCACGAACTAAATTCTTTCCAAGGATCTGGTCATGAACCTAACTGGATGTAAACCAAATCAGTTTTCCCCATAAGGTCAAAATTGAACCTAACCACTGAATTTTACTCAGTTTTCATCCAATTCAGTTTGTGGCCCAAATCATGGAAAGAATTAAGTTCATGAACTGAGGTACCACAGTATTAGTAGTAAGGACAGAAGGCTTTTAGCTGACAGTTCATTTGCAGACTGCCTCAGCTGCAGAGAACCACCTCATATGTTATAACATCTGTCATGATAGGGGCACATCCAGTGGGTGCTTGGTGCAGGTACACAAGGGCCAGTCATAATGTTCTGATTCTGAAAAATCAAACTCATCCTTAAGCACTCTATGGTATCAGCTAAAGAAGGCCCAGAAGAGCAAGGAGATAGATGTGAGAAGATGAGGGCTCTAGTAGTTGTCACACAGAAAGAGATTTGGAAGCTAAAGGGTCAAAAATCTTCTTTTGAAAATAAGTAAAAAACACATTTGAAATCAACAATTTGTGAGTGTAATTTTATATAACTTAAAGGTTGCATAATGTGACTTGAGAGAGTTTTTCAAGACTATTATTAATCATGTTAAATCACGTACTTTTTCTTCCTACTAAACAGTTTGTCACTTTTTTCAGAAATTGAATTGACACAAATGAGAGCAGTAAATGGTCATGTCTCCTCCTGGATTTTTGGGGAGATTTATAAATCTGTTAGTTTCTCTTTGAGTACATTTGTTTGCCTCTCTCAGGGGAGCTCAGTTTCCTTTACATGTTAGAATCCATCTAGAGGCGACCCTGTTCCATTGCAAGGTGCAAATAGCCGACAAAGGGAGAGAAACTAACATATGTGACCCTCAAGAGTTTGTAGTGTTTCATAGTGCTGACTTTCCTTTGAGAGATTCTTGAAACTGTGCTTATGATGCAAGTGTAGTAAGGTAGAGTACTTGATTTTCAACCAATTAAAGTAACAATATTAATTTTCAGTCTTTGTGAACAAAGACTGAAAAATGAGTGTGACACTTTAAAACATCTATATAGGATACAGTGTGCTTTCTATCAGTTTCCAACCTAAACACTCAAATAGAATGCTTTAGTAAGAATCATAGTTCTTCTTTGTTAATATATATCCATTTGTAAGCATTGATAGTAGTCAAAAGGGTTTTAGGAAAAAATATTGCAGCATTTATCCGTCGTGTGTGTGTGTGTGTGTGTGTGTGTGTGTGTGTGACAGAGGGAGAGAAGAAATTGTCTTTTGGCTCCTGCCATTCATATAACTGTGGAGGAAGAGCAGAAAAAAATTAGTGTATATAGTAATTGCATTAGTACTCTGGGAATAGAGACTTAAAAGCTTAGCCCACTGGGAGAATAAGGTATTAAGTTCCTTCTGATGCTCCCAAGCCCAGCAGGTGCGCAGGAGTGCTGTGAGAAGAGACACAGGATTTCATATTTAGGCGTTGTACCAGGAAAGTGTGCTTTTTTTCTTCTCTGCCCAATTCCTAAAAGAATACTGAGAAGAACTAATGAAAATTCTAATTATAATAATGTCCATGAAAACACCTGCAGCAGTCTGCATAAATCAGTTCACAGAAAAATGATTTGGGGGGCATTTTATGAACTTAGATACTATCTGAAAAAGGCATTGTTGTGTGGTTGATTCCTGATACCTTCTCCAGAATCTTTCTGTATTTTGAATTTAGAATGTTAGGCTTATAGCTAAATTTATGCAACTTAATAAGCACATCATTATTTCAATCAAATTCTCTTATTAATTTCATACTGTAAATTTGTTCATTCCATTTCATTATCTTATTCTAGTCTCTCTGTACAACTAGTTTACTTACCATTGTCTTCTCTGTATATTACAGTGTCTGAGACACATTAACTACGAAAAACATATTTAATGAATGAATAAATCAATTTTTTATCTCTAATAAAATAGCAGAGTTATTCATATATACAGAGTACCTTTCTCTCTTTTTTCTATTAAGAAAAATCTATTCATCCACATAGGAAGAAGAAGTCTCTGTATATTCCCATAATATACAGCTCCCTCCAACACAAAGGCCTTTATCAAGGGTGCCATTGTAAGAGGAATTACTGATTTGCTTGGCTTATATGGAAATCTAGAACTGATGACAATTTTCTGATGGACTCCACCCTTTGTAGGTCTCAAGGGGATGATTTGATTGTTTAATAAAGGTGGGCTGATAATTAACTATGTTCACATAGTGAGAAAAATGACTACATGAGTTTATTATAACATTAGCAAGTGTATTTACATAAACCCTTTAAAAATTATAAAAGTAAAATATGTACTTGTTAAACTTTTAATTGCTTTCAGCTAAAACTTGAGGAAAGTCTTTGATAAATGTGACAAAAGATAATATTTGTGATGAAATCTGGATTCTGCTTTTGACCGTCTATCATCATTTGTTTATCCCTTTTCATATTTCTTGCATTTCTGCATTAGGATGATCTTTTCTTTGTCAAGCGGTGTTTAACACAAACCATAAGAAATGCTTAATTAATCTCCATCTGTTCCTGTACATGGCCCAACTGAACAATCTTGATTCATTCATTCAGTCACTTGATAAAACATCAGTCAGCTATTCCAGGGTAGGTAATAGAAATTCAATTCAGAGACCAACAAAGTAGTCCCTGCTGGTATGGTATTGTAGGAGATTGACAGAACATTCAGGAATGAAATGGACATTTTAGATGCTCAGTAAAGATATTGTTCACACCTGTATGTGATGACAGAGACTGGCAATGAAAATGGCCATGACTAGTATCAGCAGAGTCAGATAATTCTTCTAAGAGTTAGCAATGCTTGAGTTAGCTCTTAAGGTTCAAAAGAAATAAGTAGGCCAACTTGAGTTGGAGATGACCAATTTGAGGAAGGATACCCCTAATAGAAGAAATGATAATTATTTTCTTAGATTATTCTAGAATATTACAAGATTTCCAGGATCATCTTGTATTTTTCTTCTAGTTCTGGAACCAACAGTTTTTCAAAGAAGCCCCTGTGCTTTTTATTGAAGCACAGTATTTTGAAATCAGTATCTGGGGGCTAGGTTTGCTTGTTGCTACTGGAGGGTCATTAAGACCAGTAAGGGAATGGGGCTAGGAAATACATACGTCTATGTACAGAACCACAAAACATTTATTTTTGCCTCTGTCTACACACATGTACACATAAAATCATTCTTGTAGTTCAAACTCCAATTGATTATCTGTTTCATTCTACCTTTCCCCACTTTGTTTGTAACATTTTTCCAAAACAATAAGAAATCTAGTCCCTATTATGTGAAACATATTAATTTATTTGTGTTCAAGTGGTATAGTTTCAAAATTGCTACACCATGTCCCTATGTAAAATTATTTACCAATCAGAAAACTGTCTGCTTATACTTCTTTGTATGTTTAATCTTATAATATCTAGACAAAGTATTTTCTTCCAAAATTATTTAGGTCACCTCCTTCTATCCCCCATCACTTTATTATTTTTTGAGTTTCACAGTGCTGGGAAACTGTCCACTAATTAAAGTATAGAAAAAAAGATATAAAATTGAAAAATTGTTTCTTCCAGCATGGGGGCAGCAAAAATACAAGATAAGCCTGGAGCATCTTACAATGTCACAAACTAAGAAAGTACTGAAATATACCTAGGTGGAAAGAATAAGACAATGTGCAAACAAATTAACCTGAAAAAGCTCTCAAGGATTAAAACTGCAACATTTTGAGCAAGCAAGGAAACAGTGATTGTGTTACAATTAATCTCTGTAAATCCATAATGATACAAATAAATGAGTGGGGTAGAAAGGAAAAAATTTTCTTTAAGGTAGAATTTCAAATAATCAATATGGAAGGAATCAGAGAACTAGAATGTCAGCATTAGAATTCCATAGTAATAATTGCTGCGGGAAAGAGCCATTGATGTATGCTAAATCAGTCAGAGAAAACGTGAAAAAGAAAAAGGGTATTTGCATTGCCTGAAAGTACTTCTTTCAAATTTTATTAATTGTTGTGGTGGATCAGCACATATCCAAAAAAAAAAAAAAAAAGCTTTAATAATTTTCCCTGTGGCAGGGGAAACTTAATTCTCTACATCTTGAGAACACGCTGGATTTGTTGACTTTCTTCTATCAAAGGAGTGAGGGGAAGGCTGGCAGGCACTGTACTGAGGGAGCAAAGTTAACACTATCAGAAATAAATCATGTTGATATGCACTGATGCAGTGACATGGCCATATTATTTCTGTGGCATATTTTCACCAAATCCATAAGCTCAGTGCAATCATGACAAAAAGCAAACACATCTAAGTGGAAGGCCATTTTGTAAAATACCTGGACAGTGGAGATGCAAAGCTATTGAGATCAGGAAAGAAAAAGACTGGGAAACTGACATTTGAGAACAATGAGTTGAAAAGTTCTTACTTAATTACTATTTTCAATTTTGAAAAACTTGATCATGTTTTTATCACATTTATATAATAATATTAGAGCAAGCGAAGGAGGATAAGGGAACTCTACTATTCTATAAACCTAAATTTATTTCAACATATAAAAGTAAATAGTAGAAGTATTTGAAATCCTGTTCCTACATATAGTCTTGATTTTTAAGTAATTAGTATATATGTTTATATAGCTATAGAGTTATTTTCATTGATATATACATGATTCTAGAATTAATAAATTGTATCCAAATTATCACCTTCAAATGTACATGCAGTTTTCAGGATTTTTGTTTGTTTGTTTGTTTCGATCTTCCAAAGTGACTTTCTATTTTTTCCTTACCAGTACGTTTTTCTTCCTTCAAAATTCAACTCATGTATTACCTTTCTGAAACTTGAGTATCTGTAATTTTAAAAAATATCTTTAGCATTTATGATATACTTGATACTTTATGTGGCCTTTCTCACTATCTAAATCTGTGAACTTCTTAAAAGGAATAACCAAATCTTTATACTTTTTACTGCCACATTCATCCCATAGAAGAGGCTCCATAAAGTGCCCATGAATAAATACATGAGAGAATAAATGATTATTGTTTTAAGCATATTTGACTTCTGAATTAAATTATATGCTTAGATACATGTCTTTTTCCTCTATTTCTCTTTCTCTCCTTATTTTTCTTTTTGCTTTTTTGTTGTTTTGCTTCTTTAACAAAACTCATAACAAAATTTTTTACACGTAAGCAGCCTTCCTACAAACCCTGTGATTCTTAACCATAGCCCAAGGAGAATGGAAGAGTGGAGTGAGATGTAGTGGGGTGGCTGAGATCTGCACATTTATTCTGGTTGTTTTGTAGGGAAGGTTACACTAGCTTCCACAGATTCTCTACCACAGTACAAGAATGCCTAATTTTTAAAATATTGGCTACTATGAAATTAAATTTCCCTTCTAGAAAAAACAATTTTAGGAAAATTTTATGAATTCCCCTTCACAGTAGCAAAAAATATGTTTGTAAGCAGGTACTATTGCTTTGTATGTGGCAAAAATAAATGTGGACTAACTTCCTGCTTACCTAAATGTTCTTCCAAATATTTCTTATCAAAAAAAGTTAATAAAAATTTAATCAATGAAGTATGGTGAAATTAGTTGCTTATCATTGCCTTTATGATTTGTTAGTATTATTATGCTTTTCATAAGCTTAAAACAATGATGTTTGTTGTCTTTAAGATATTTTATTGATTTTTTGCTTAGAAAAGTCAAACCATTAAATATAATGGAAATGCTTTTTGTGATTCACTGTAAAAAATTCATGTTCATTTATACTGCAGGTCAATGAAAATTATCAATGTTGTGAGCAACTTAATTTTATACTCTATATTCGGTGCCATTACCATTGTTTTATCAAGTGCTGTTTGAATATTATTTATTTGGCAATTGTATGCACTACTACTCTACATATGCACAAATTTTATCTTAATAGCTTTTATGCTATACATATATTATACAAGTTGCATCTTAGAGAATATCATTAGTTTTAGTAATTTATTTGCATGTCTATTAGTTTAATGAGATACTGCTATACTTACTCAGTCTTACAAATAAAATCTGAAAGAGCAGTTAAGTTCACAAGATGGTAGTAGATTATTAAGAAATTGATCCTCGCCAGGGATTTAACTCAGTGGTTTGAGGACTTGCCTGGTAAGCATGAGGTCGTGAGTTTGATACCTAGTACCACAAAAAAAAAAAAAAAAAGAATTGATTCTCTTAAAACTATGAGCCTATCTGAACAATGTCTCAAATAGCATAGAAAGTAACTCTGAAAATATTTCCTACATTAACTACAAGAGAAAAAGCATGTCATAGAATACATATTTCAATTTACATTTGTCTTGATTTAAATGAAGCTCATTTTAAACAGACTATTTATCACTTGTTTTCATGAGTTTGCATCTAGAAATCCAGAAAAATACAATGAAGATAAATATAATAACCTTTGATCAATTATGTACATATCAACCACTTCATATGTTTCATGTCGCATTTGCCCAGCAGCATTCCTGCATGTGGACATTGTTACCTACCTTGGACACTCTCCAAAGACATTAGCCTGAGGCTAAATGACAGAAAGATTTAAAAAACCAATACTTTTGTTTCCAGAACTAACACATATTTCATTATGGATTTAGAAGCTCTGAGTGTTAATGATCTAATACACTGATGGTGAACCTTTTAGAGCTTTCAGTGATAACAAACAGCTTGCTGCCATGAGTGCCATGCGTTCATCACCATTGGATACCTTGATGATCATGTATTACCTTGATAGGTAGACGGATAGCTAGCTAGCTAGCTAGCTAGTTAGATAGATAGATAGATAGATAGATAGATAGATAGATAGATAAGGTAAAATCACCTGAGGCTTTTCAGATGAAAACTTACTGGGGTGTGAATTTAATAATTTTATTACAATAAATTTCAGGTTAATTCTGAGCTTCAATAATTTTAAGAAGAAAAAGATCAGGGTGAAAAGTGAATAAGTATTTATTGTACAACTTCTGGGAATCAAGTATCATGTTGCACTTCACACATTTTTTCTTCACTCTTTAACATAAATATCTGAGGTAATGTTATCCTTATTTACACATGAGCAGACATAACTCTGATCTTAGTAACTTTGCATAGAAAACAGTGGTAGAAAGTATCATAGGTTAGGTTCAAATCAGCTCTTGTTGCCTACAAATATCATGTTCTTGAAAAATGCAAAATGTAGACAATAAAGAATATTTTCTAGAATTTAGCAAAAGAGCTGGGCCTGGTTGTGCAGGAATGGATGATTCCACTGTACAGGCCATAGTGCTTTTTTATTCTGCAAATTAATACTTTAGTCATGTTGACTCCTAGGATGACAGAAGAACTTTGGCATAGAGGAAATTAGTTTCATTTAGTTAAAGTGTAAATAGAAATTTAATGGAAAATAAACTGCATCATTATGTAAATTATTCCATCTTCTGAACACCCAAAGGCACAGAGCTAGCTATTGAATTAAAAAAAAATTGCTCTCATGCTTACAGATAAAAACTACTTCAAGTGCAGTCTAATTTCAGTATTAACTTACTTAAAAGATAAAACTTTTATGACGGATATTTGAGAATGGTAAAACAACTTTATGTCATTAAGAAATGCTTGCATTTTCATAGGGGTGATGATTGCAGAGAATAACAAAATTTTCTGGACAGCAAGTCTCTCATAAAATTTTTTAATAAACAAGTAACCTGAGAAACTGTGTTTTGAAGGAAATTTAATCTTTTAAATTGCTATGGCAATTATTGGTACATCGGGTAGTATTTGGGAGATGCTGAATTCCTTGTACATGATGAACTTTTATTATGCATATTCTAAGAACTTCAGTTTTAAATTTTTGCTTTGGATTTGCATAACTGGTGTTTGAGTTCTGTTATTCAAAAGACCTGAGAAGATTGATTAAAAGTTCATGACAAAAAAACAAATGCTTTTTACAATGGTTACCTTCTACTTTTTCTGTTAACCCGATAGTGTTTGGTAAGATTAAATATTCAGGATGATACTATTTGAGGTACAGCAAAAGATGGGAATTGCCAGACAGCACAATCTCACTGTTTTAACCTCCTAGATTTAATTTAACATTGGAATTGAAACCCACACTTAGCTATTCATCACTTCTATATTTCATATGGTCCAAAGAGTGAATTTTGCTACCTTTTCTTGGTTCCATCCAATAGCAAGTTGAACAAATTACTTGAGGGGCTATGATTGGGAGTTGAGGTAGAGACTAATATATTAGGAATCTTGTATTTAAAATAAATCTTTTTCCAACAATATAAAGGAGATAGCTATGTGCCTGTATATATTCCCTAAAAGAGCAGAGGAGCTAATGAGGAGGAGACAAAACAAATGGACCGCGTTACCTTGATTCCAAGTCCATACCACAGCTGAGGGACTTGGAATGGATCTGAGGCACTGCCATTTAGGAAATATCCAGAAATGATGATGAAGATAAACAAACAAACAAACAAACAAACAAAAACTCTCTGAGAGCTGGTGAGGTGGATCTGAGGTTCTGAATCTGGAGACCCATTACACAATTAATCTAGTCACATAAAAATTGAGAAACATGATACTAGGAACCCAAACAGTTATTCAGTAGCAAAGTGAAAGGCTAGATGTGTAATACAGGATACTAAAAGAGGGCGTAAAACAGGAAAGAGATTTACGAAGAGAATGCAAACTTTAGCAAGTACATAATATTTGTATCCATCTTTGGCACACTGAAAATAATACTTAATCCACAGAGTTTCTTGAGGATTAATGTGACATTTAATTTTAATTGTGTCAACTTGATTGACTTGGGAGCTGCCTAGGGGACTGAAACCATCAGACTAGACCATGGAATTGTGGCAATTTAGGACAATATATGGTCCCTGGCACCATCCTCTCTGACCCTGTTTGGCTGTGCTTTCCAACTGCCATGAACTAAGTACCTTTACTAGACCATGAAATTCCAGTTCCACCATGATTTTCCTGCCTCGGAGCCAGTTGGCTATAGACTTAGTCTCCTAAATCTATGAGCTAAATTAAACCTCTTCCTCTTTAAATTGTAGGTTTCAGATATTGAGAAGCTAATTCAATTAATTAATTAAAACATGAAAGTGGCTGGTACAGAGTACGTGCTCCATAAATGGTGTTTTCTTCTTATTCTTGTTGTTACAGGTGCTTGGGTTAAGGTAGAACCCAAGTCTGGAGTTCTAAGCAGTAAATTGAAACAAACAAACCAATGAACAAACAAAAAATACCTTACTGCTTAGGCTAACCTCACTAAGGAGGAATTCTAGCAGGATTATTGCTCCTGCTTGCCTAGATCAGGCTGATGGGATAGAATGTAACCTGCAAAGTTTTATCATGTCTGACCCTGATTTCTCACTGAAGCCAGCAGCAGTTCCATTACTCCTCCCTTTGTTGTGTTTTTTCAGATGCAGCACTGCTTCCCCATGTGATGTTGTGGAAGTTATGAAACTTCTCTGAGCCACAAAACTTATTACCTTCTCCTGTGATTTTTTTAAGATGGATTTAATAGTCTCAAACTCATGTAAACACTAAAAAAGGCCAGCAATTGTTAGAAAATGTTGAGAGTCACTAAGTAAATTAGATAAGGTAACAAAGAATTTTAAAAGAAACAGTGGGGAAGTCACTTGTAAAGATGGAAAGCTATGGCCATTATTCGAGGGGGCAGGACCCCTGCAGAGAATGGGAAAGTCATCCTCATACATAAGAATTTGACTTCCTCTTCTGGGAATTCTTTGCTTCCATAGTCACTGGGGAAGCACCTCCTAATTAAATCCATATGTAGACTCCACCTCCTCTAGGATTCATTTCATCTCTCTTCTCAATATGCAATTGCAGTGACCTCTCACAGCCTGGTTTATCTGGTTTATCCATGGTTTCGCTTTCCACAGTTTTATGTACCCCACAGTCGTTTACACTTTATCTCTTGTATTTACAAGCTATCTGCTACCTGGTCTTTAGATTTAGTAGCTGATCAGTTTAACAATGATAATACTGCGGTGTCTGTATTCAGGCAGCCCTCAGTTTACTTAAGAATAGTCCCAAAGTACAAAAGTAGTAATGTTGGCAATTCTTACGTGCAAAGAGAAGACACAAAGTGCTTCTTTCAGCTGAAAAGCTAAGAGCTCTCAATTTAATAAGGAATGGGAAAAGATCATATGCTAAGTTTGCTGAGAACTAAGGCAAGAATAAAACAGTATGAGTTATAGTGCATGTGTAAAATGTTTTTCAAAAGTCTCACATGATCTGAACTTTCGGGTGGTGAATTGAGTCATGAAAGGCTCTAACCTCCTCAGTGGATTAATCCTTTGATGTGATTCATAACTCAATGCATTAGTGAAAAGTGATGGACACAGGACTCAGGGCCCAATTGGAGGGAGCAGGTCAAATGAGGACATGCTTTTAAAGGAGATGCCGCGTTCCCAGTCCCTATTTCTCTGACTCTTTCCTTCACTCTGCTTCCCCGTTGCCAGGGAATGAGCAGCTCTCTTCTACAATGCCCTTCCACCATGATATTCTGCCCCACATACGGCCCAGAGTACATCATGGAATCAGTCAGCTAGGCTGAACCTTCTAAAACCATGAGCCAAAATAAACCTTTCCTTCTCTAATTTTTTTTCCCCTCAGTTATTTGATCAGTGTGACAAAAATCTCACCAACGTAAGATAGATAGGATCCATTACTGTTTGTGGCTTTGGACATCCACTAGTGGAGAATGGGGGCTGCAGTGGCTTTCTTTTCTGAATCTCCAGGAAGCACTGCACAAATCCTTCCCGGAGACTTTCTCATATGCTCTTCACTACTGACTGTCAATAATGCTTCCTCCCACCTTGATAATGTCCTCCTTGAGTTTAGGGATTGATAGTGGCTATTACTCTAACAGTTTTATTTCAGGGACAATTTTCATGCCGTAAAATTCACATTTTGAAGTTGTGTTTTATTTCACTTTATAGCTTCAGTCCACAAAACAATCTTGATTCAACCCGGACTAAACCTCACTAAACTGTTTTGGCTAATTTATATGTGTGAATTTGTAAAATTACTTAACTAGTAAGAAAATTATTTCTGAATTCAGCTTAATGGTAAGCCCATATGTGCTTCATTAGCTAAATAAAAGCTATGTAAGTTTCTAAATTTATAATTATTTTAACTGATATATAAAATCATAAAAATTATATGTAACTATGGGGCAACATGTGGTCTTTTGGTACATATATAAATTGTACAAATATGGGCAAGTATGTCTAATTCCTCAAACATTTACAATTTCTGTATGTAGAAAACATTTAAACTTGCTTCTTGTAATTTTTTGAAACTTATGTACATTATTCTCATGTATAGTCATCCCACTACGAAATAGTAGCACATGCAGTTCTTACTCCTTTCCGACTATAAGTTAGTACCCAGTGATTAACCCTCCATCCCCTATTTTGACAGCCTCTGATAAACACCATTCTACTCTAATTTCTATGAGAGCAACTCTTTCAGATTCCACTAGGGTGAGATTGTGCAGTACTTGTTTTTCAATGCATGGTTTATTTCATGTAATGTAATTATTTCCATGTTCATCCATGTTCCATATCACAATATTATCTCCATTTTAATAATAAACATAACATTTCTAGAAATAAAAATAATCAAATTAATTTCAGAGTACAGAAAAGGTTTAGACTGAAGACTACCATAGAAAATTCTAATTGATGTACGGAAACTTAATTTCATTTTTAGTTATATAATAAATATATTTGAAATGCTTTATCAGAATTATGCTGATTTGAAGTTACTGTATATTAGGAGCAGTTATGAGGAGACACACAATCTGTGACCTAAAGCAAGAAAATCTGGTACCACACAGCAAAATATTAGTATTTTTAAAAGTTCAGTAAAAATCTATAGAGCTTAATAAAACTAATGATATAACTTAGTGTAGTTTAAGTGGAGAATAAAGAGTTGCATAGTTAGTAATGCATTCAAGGTCACACAGTTCTTTGGAAGATGCAACAACAAAATCACAGACTAATAGTATCAGATTTAAACACAACAATCATTAAAGATTTTTCAATTTAGCCAGCCTGCTTATTGTTGAGTCCTCTGCCCCACGTTCCCTTTAAATTTTCTCTTCTTTGCTTAAATACTGCCAGCAGCAGAGAGTTTATTAGCCTCTGAGATATACTGTTTTGTTTTTGTACAAGTCTTACTATTGAAAGGTCATTGCTTTACTAAGATGAAAGCTTTGGGTTTGTAACTTCTGCTTATTTTTCTTGGTTCAAGCTTTTGAACCAGTCAAGAAAAGCAATTCAAATACATTTTTAAATTTAGAGTCTTGCTAAATATTATGGATAGCTAAATGTTTCTTTTAACAAACAAGTTTTGTTTTTATGACTAAATAAAGTTTATGCTTTTATCAAAATATATTGTGTTCTCATTATCAAAAAAACTAAATATGAAGAAACCACAAAAAATCACTGATTACACATTGGCAAGTATTGATTTTCTCATTGTCACAGATGCATTCTTAAGGTATTTCACATTTTATCTGTAATTAGCATGTATTTTACTGTGATTATTTTAACTGATAGTAAAATGCAATGTTTATTATTTAAGACCTGAATACATTTTGTTAAACAATTACCCCTTATTTCATTACAATATCTGATAACCCTTTGCATACATTGCCTGCCTTGTAAAATATAACTTTAGAGTATGTTCTTTGAAGAGCCATTCCTATCTTAAATGACATAAACTGTTCAAAAGATCAATAAATATACTTCCAATTCCTTTTCATTTTCAAGTATCACCAGCAATTTATCAGAGAAAAAATTTCACTTATTATTTCAGGCACTGGGCATTCTTTTTTGTGTAACCTGATCACATTTAACATTCAACAACTTCCATCTTATTCATATATCTCTCAGATTTTAGAGATCTGTGAATTTGAATATTTTAAGTGCTAATTTCTGTATATGGTTCCTTTTCTCTGAGGATGCTGTTCATTTTACTACTTGAGTCTTAGCAGTTTTTCTTTTCTACATAATAAATGTCTCTGTCAGGTTTATTTAGAATAACACCCTAGTCATTTGAATTTTAATTCTGTTCATTGCTTTTTTTT
>RJWM01034679.1:0-19522 GCA_004363535.1 Dasyprocta punctata | reverse complement strand
TATTTTTCCACTAAGAGGGAGGGGATTTGAAATATCTAAGTTCACTATAGTGAACACACCTGTACACACACACACTCTGTATCTATGACACTGACACTACAAATTGCAACTCTTACTCTTACGTTTTGGTGACACATCCAAGATGTTTTCTTTCATTACTTACATCTCCTACAGCCTCCATTCTTTGTGTTTACATTAAGTTACGTCATCTGCCTTCACAAAATGAAAAGAAGCATAATTGGAAAAGGATATGTCATGATTAGTTGGGTTTTCCCCTTCTATACATATTCCCACATCAGCAGCAACACAAAGTCATACAAGAAATTATTTCTTCTCAACCAGTAAGTGCTCCATAGGTGAACTGAGCAGTGTTCACTCTACTTTATCTCTCTACTGTCCATTCCACTCACTCTTAAACACACCTGTCCTCAGTTTATTCAGTGTGTCCTTGTTTTCATTTGCCTCTCAGATGTGAGAATAAAGTGTTCTCTTTTTCTACTTTGTATTTTCCAATTGTGAAGACTGGCTTTTGAAGGTGACACCACTGCCCACTTCGTTCCATTGTTCCTGTTCCCTTTCCTACCTGGGTGTCCTGCATGAAGTATTGTGGTTTCCTTTGAATCACAATCCATGGGTCAGGGTTCACTAATGACAGGGCCCATTAATAGGAGGCAGCAACAAATTTTCACTTCCACAAAGTCCAGTGTCTCCTAATATTTCTTTTATTCTGCAAATTATTCTTTATATCCTTGTAGAAGGTAGACATGTAGATACAGACCAGCCTTAAGAAAGCAACCACACATAAAATATTATCCTCAAGACTTTCTTCTGCTCCCATGAAATCCATTCACATCCTCTACTTTAAAGATTCCTAATGTGAGCTTTGTAGCAAAGGTGTAGGTACTTAATATGTCAGGCCAAATGTCAGGCAATTCTAGAAGATGATTTTTGATCCTGTGATAAAGGGAGATGTCACCAAAGTAACAATAGTTTATGTCTTTTTTCTGATATTACACATGGAGGAGGCCCACATTTGGAAGTAGGGATGGCAGGGTTAGGAACTGCTTCTTTCCTGATGTATGAGTATCTGATATATTTTTATATTCTTCTTATATAAGAAAATATGACATTTATATATTTCTGTACACAATGTTTTCACATTAATTCTTTGCTTAAGTAACATTATATCCTATAGTATTAGCATAACTGTACTCATTTCAATTTTTCGACACTAATTTTTTAGTGACTTCTAGTTGTACTAACAGAGACAGATCTAAGATAGAGGGTGCTAAATTAAAATAATTCATGCCTGCTGTGTTAAGAGATAATTAACATTATTAAGCTAGTTAAGGTTAGAATTGCACAGATAAATACAAGAAAAATATTAAAATTTACAATTGTGAGGGGTGATAAAGATATTTCCTACCAGAAGGAAAAGGCACTAAATTATTGACAACTCCTCTCTCTCCTCACAACTGGACTTTAAAAAAAATAAAACCTTAAAAATGTGGAGTAATTGTCTTCCTATTGTAGCAGAAAATGCCCTGCCCCAGCTATTGTACTTTGGTTTCTGTTAGTTGCCCTGGTAACTTTAGTTTATTTCAATTTCTGTTATAATTCCTGTTACATTTCTTAGAAATGGTGGGATGAGAATGTACTTCAATAGCACAATGCCTGTGGCAGGTCTTCTGTTTGATATCTGGTACAAAAATAAAAGGAATGACTGGTAATTAAGAACCATAACTGGTCACGGTGATGTATATTCTAAGAGCCAATGAAAGTGAGTCAAGTACTCAACCCCTTTGCTTCTCCTTTGTATCCCCATAAAATCTTCTCTCCCTGAGTCTTAGAGGCCTCATATTTTGGGAGTAATCCTGGTCAGTGTCTGTTGATGTAATTAAATCTGCCTCCAAAACCTGGATGATGTTATGGTGTTCCTGTTTGCCATTGCATCTGCTGTGTTGGCTCTGAAAGCCAACCATGCTGACCTCTTTGGTCATGGGGTGTGGCCCTTGGAGACAGATCAAGGACATCTCCAGGTCCCAATACAAAAGCATTTCCCCAAAATTTCTAGAGTCTACTCAGAGACCTGGAGGAGAAATCCCAACTCCATGTTTTGAAGTGGCTTACATTGAGCTTAAAAGGCAGGAAGTTGTACTTTGCCTGCCTGAGTGCCCTCATGCCAGATTTTGGTAAGACTCTGTGGTGCTTACAGTTTCAGTCTGTGCCTGCTAAGCTAAAGCAAGAAAGCTTGATCAACTTTTGTAAATTAGACCTCCCCATGGTTTGTGGCAAGTAATGCTTTAACCTCTGAGTGCCTGTTGAATGAGCATGTCAATGTTTGTAATGAACAGTGAAAGCAACGAACCATTTTATCTGTGCTCCATGGTAAGGAGGCAAATTTTCTCCTCAAACTGGAGCTTGGTTGGGCCTTAACCTGTGATTCCATGGACACATCTAAGAAGGACAAAATGGAAGACCTGCCAATGCTACTCCATGTCTTCCAACATTGCTGAGAGATAAGTGACCAGGTGGGCATCTCAAGGGTCTCTCTCTGAGGGGCACCCATTCTTTATTTGTTGTGCCATTCAAGGATACAGAACACACATGGGTGGAGTCAGAAATGGGAGCTAATTAGTCAGAACCCATGGTCCTTGACTGCAGGCCTAAGAATTTTAAAAAGGGCTTTCCTGGAGATTATGGATTAAAATTAAATCAAACTTTGCTCCCTGAGTCTGAACAAGTCCTGAAAATTCTGCCTTGGGAGATGCTGCTGCAGCTTCTACCAATATATGTCTCTAGACAGCCAAAAGAAACAAAGCAACCTAGTCAAATTCTTCTCAAAGAGTTGGGAAAAAGGCCCATCAACATCTTAAAGTTACTACTGCTACCCAGAAGCCTGATAAAAGCCTTTCAGTTTTTTATGAGACACTATGAAGCCTACAGAGACTACAACCCTTTACCTAAAACCTCAGAAAACTCACAGATGAGAAATGCAGCCTTTATTGCACAAAAAGAACCTGATATCCACAAGAAAATCCAGTCTGATAGATGACCGTACCCTTTGGCCAAAGACCAAAACATGAACTATAAGGGCTATGGACACTAACAACTGAGTGCCCATTCAGACTATGAGACAAGAACTCCCAAATCTTCAACCTGGGTCAAAAAACAATGCTTTCACCAGTCTGATGGGTTCAGAGTAGGCGAGACCTGGCTTCCTTCTTCACCTGGATCATGAGAGCCCACAGTCCATGTCCATATTGGCGGCCAACCTATGACTTTCCTGGTAAACAATGGAACTGAACTCTGTAGTTACTTGAAAGTCACCACTATCGGAAAAAATTTACCATCACTGCAGCAATAGTGATTCCTTCATCCTGTCCTTTCTGCCAGGCATGAACATGTAGCATAGAGAGGCATCTCACCAAACATGAATTCCTGTGCCACTTTTGGGAAGAGACCTTCTCTCCAAGTTAGAAGTGACAGTCCCCTCCCACTAAGCTAGTCAGCCTCCCCACTTATACACCTGCATCAATTCTGAAATTCTGAAAACTCTCCTCCCAGAGGTGTAAGCCAAAGAATTGCTTCCAGGCATGGCCACCAACTGTGCTCCCATATCCTATATCAAGGGAAGCATAAACAGGCATCCATCCACACACTGGGCACCTAAAGCACTTTGGGATACTGATAGAAAGTTAATCACCTTAGAATGATCCTCTCCTCCCATAACAATGCCCAGTGGTGATTACTGGCCAGTGAAAGATCTCTGTACCATGAACAATGCAGCCATCACCTAGTGCTCTGTGGTTCTACACTCTAGTTGGACTGCTACCTCCAGATGTCACCTGGTTTTAATGTCTGGATTTAAAAGATGCCATCTTCTGCTGGCAGGTTACTCCTGTAATAAGATCCTGAGGTAGAATGCAAGGGACCAGCTTACTTGGACTCAATTTCTACGTGATTTAAGAACTGTCTTATTATTTTTATGAAGACTCTTGGAACAGATTTGACCAAGACACCAGTACCTTTTATCCATGACAGCTTATTTCTTTGTGCCTTCCAGATCCACAACCACATTTCCTGCTTGCTGTCACGGTCCTCAAAGAAAAGAATGAGGCTTCAAAACCATGAAATGTTTATAGAGTGTCAAACTGCTTAAGTAAACCTTATCTGCTTGAAATTCAGTAGGGAGCATTGTTCAGTTCAAGATCTCTGAGCTGTCAGTACTGCCATGGTAGTTTTCCATCCTAAAGTCCCAAACCTCATTCTCCTGCCACCTACAACCTGCTGGTACACCTGCCTATACCTAAACAATGCCTTCACTTTCCTTTGATGGACTCCTGTCAGCCAACCCTCCTCCACCCTTAAATGAAAAGACCCCTTTTCTGGACTCAAAATTCAACTAACCTGTGCTTAACTTCCTACAGGTTCAAAAGCTCATTTGCCCTCTTTGGAATAGGTCTCTCAGTTGACCTCGCTAGTTTTCCAGAACAAAATATCAATGCACTTTTAATTAGTGACACCCATGCTGTTTGCTGCAGAGGCACAAACGCTCTGCTGCAACATCTGTCAGAAATTGGGTATGAGATATCTAGGGGAAAAGTCCCAAATCTGCAAACAAAACATCAGATACCTGGGATTTGATTTAAAACAGGAACAGCGTGCACTTAGAAACAACAACAAAGGTCATCTGCTGTATCCCAGTCCACACGTGCAAATACTTGAATCCAGTCACTAAGGGCTGCCCCTGCTTTGCTTATGAATTCTAATAGCCACTGTTTTTTATTTATTTAAAGTCTGAAAAGTTCACCTTAATCCAAAATCTAATGTCTGTGTGTCACCTGAATAGCCATGGCTTCAACAGCTGGCTCACCTAGTATGAAGAAGTCTTATGCAAAAATTCCTCATGAGATTCTTGCGGTGATTAAACTACAGACTCTTGTCACATACCTGCCTATGAAGCTGGGCCCACCAGACCGTGACTTCCTGGCACTGACTGATGAACTGTTCTTCAGCTAACAAGACTTACAGATGAACCCTCTGACGGATGCTGAGTATACCCTGTTTATGGATGGAAGTAAATCTGTTTGGAAGGGAGTGTGACAGGTCAGATATTTTGTCACCCCCTTGGATAAAGTTATTTTGTCAGAAGCGCTCTTGCGGGGGTAATCTGCAGAGTGAACTGAATTATGGGTTCTCATATATGCCATCAATTGGTCTGAAAATGAAGAACTCTACTGCTTCCTGCTGCTGTTTGGAACACACCAAGACAATAGAAATTCTGAGCCATAACATTCCAGTCCTGGCCAGAATCTGTTTCACTGTCTGCCAATGGTGCCAAACCTACTCAAAATAATCCAGTCCAGAGTCCTAAACCCCCTCCAATCCAATTGATTGAAATATCACCCTTTTAAAATACAAAAATAAGGCCTTACAGGGTCTATAGATATCTATTGCTGCTTATATGCTCTCGGGATAGCCCAAGATATCCCCTACCTGCACTGAGAAGATAACAGAAGTTTGTAGGGTCCTGCTTTTATAACAGGCCTACATTTGTAGACATACAAGATACAGAGCCAGAAGCTCTGAAAAAGTTAAAGAAATAAGAGCATAAACCTACAGAAGCACCTTGTAACCAGGTCCAAAAAGATTTAATAAAAAGACCAGCTAGCTATTCCTGTAGACATTCCTCACACATATGTAATACACGTGCATTTTAACTACCTCTGAAAGTTTCAGAAATCCAGCCATAGATCCATCATTCCAGAATTAAAAGAACACATCAAGACAATAGCTACAGAGTTTACTTGGACCAGACAGCTCCTCTGAAGCTCACTCTGAAGAGACGGTGCACTCAAAACACTGCTCTGATCACTCTAGATCCTTACCAGTTCACACATGGCTGAAGCTTGAGGGACAACATTCACAGGCTTGCTCCATACCTCAATGTACTGTTCTCCTTGATTTCTGTGTCTTTTTAGGTTGCTTACTCCCATCCTTGCTTACTTATTCCTTAGTCTTATGGACAGTTTCCCTGGGAGAACAGAAAACAACCAGTAAAGCCCTTTCCCTTGTTTTACAATAGACCAAGATATGAAAAGTGTTCATGATACATTAGACACTCTCCTAGATCTGATTAAATTCTTCACTTCCTTGTGAGGGCAGTGTTACAAAACAGATGGGCCTAAATCATGTCTCTTCCTAAAAGCGACTTCAGGAGAGGCTCTATAGTGAGGCATACAAACCACAAACTCCTGGTGAGAAAATTTTCAAATTTTGGTGATCTTAGCTAGGTTCCATTTTAGGACCACTGAGAGTCCTAACGTTACTGATTCTATTTATGCCTATATAACTGCCTTACCTGGTTCATCTCAAAAGATAGCATAAAGCTCCCAGGAACATGGTGGAACAGTAAGCAGTAGAATAAACAGCTTCTCTGAGAGATACAATCCAGATGCTGGAATATAGCATCATGGGGAAGATAAGAAGGAAGGAAGTGGGTCCCCTGGACCCAGGAAGAATGTAAAGTGAGAATTGAAGCCCACAGAAAGAGGAAAAAGAAAAACTTAAATGAAGAAGAAGGCAGTAGCTGGCAGCACCTTCACCTGAAGCCAGATCCATTGTGTGAGAGGAGCTGTTGGAACCTGGGAATACACAATCAAGGTGACGAGGTGACTGGCAACCCTGGAGGCCTCTTCAGAGAGAGACAGCATTGGAGGGAAGTGGCAGCGGAGAGGAGCGGCAGACCTGGAAGACTGCACTGGCTGCTGGTGAGTGCAGAGGACTAGGTCCTCCCGTGGAGGGAGTGATTGGCTGGGAACCATTTTGGAATTAGGCCAGATAAGCCTGGAACCAGAGCTTCTACCAGATTCCTCCAGAAGCTCCTAGCTGGGCACAGACCCGTGGAAATTGCTCGGACATAACCCCTCCCCCACACGCATTCTAGTGGCCATTGTGGGGGTTCCCTGCAGGTAGCCAGCCTGGTCTGGAGGTGATGACTGGCCCTGCCCCCATGCACAATCCAGGGGCAGTTGTGGAGGACCCCTGCCAGTGACCTGCCCAGGTCCACAGGTGGTGGCCAGCCCCGCCCCTGCATGCACTCCACCAGCCATGGGGATCACTAACGCTGACTGGGAAAAGCATCAGACAGCTCTGCACCAGCCACCCTCAGATACCTGTAGCCAGCACTGTCGAGAAGAACAAAACAGTCTTGCCTCAGAGAAACTGTAGCCAATGTGGGAAGTGCCTGGGACCCCCAATACCCACTTGCCCAGAAGAACCCAGTCATATGTCAAGATGAAGAAGCAAAAGGTAGTCTCTGGCCTCAAATCCAAGCAAATCAAGTCCAGGAGATGCAAACAGAGGAGATTTGGAGTCACACACCTGAAGTTTCTGAAACAATGGCAACTGAAGTAAAGAAACAACTTCATGAGGCTATAAAAGAAATTAGAACAGAAATATTAACTCAGGTAAAAGAAGAAATAAAAACAATAAAATAATTGCTAAGCACCTTTAAGAAAGACATAGAAAAAAATGAAGGAGCATAGGAAAATGAGGAAAACCTTGAATGAACACCACAAAAACGATTTAGAATACATGAAACAGAATCAAAGACAAATCCAGGGAATTACAAACTCCATTGAAAGCTGGCAAAACCACTTGAAAGAAACTGAAGATAGACTTTCAAGATATGTTTGCAGCTTGTGATGGTGAAAGGAAAGATCTCTTAAAAATAACAAGGAAACTGGAAGTAACAATTCAATGGCTGCAAGACAAGCCAAAGAAATATAACTTAAGAATAATAGGTGTGAGTGAAAAAGCAGGGATCAACACAAATGATATTAAAAGTCTATTTACAGAAATGATATCAGAAGCCGGGTGTGGTGGTGCATGCCTTTAATCCCAACACTCAGGAGACTGAGGCAGGAGAATTGTTGTGAGTTCGAAACCAACCTTGGCTACAAATTGGGTTCAAGGCCAGACTGAACTACATAGTGAAACCTTGTTTTAAAAAGCCTAAAAGAAAAAATAAAAGAAAAATAAAAAGAAAAGAAACAAAATAGTGTACCCTCACTCAAAGGAATATGGTTCTGCCACAAAGTAATGAAGTATTTGTACATATTTCTGTCGTCTAGTTCAGTCTTTAGTAGACCATACAAAGGTAGTATTTACTGTGAACCCTCATTGTGGGTATGGAATTAGAGATTGAGATAAGTTACTCTTTCTAAGCACCACATTCTTGTTTGTAGGAGCCAGTAGTCAAGAATCTTGGCCATGGAGAGAGGGCAGCGCTGCAGCCCTTGTGCATCTCTGGAGAGACAATCGACTGGTGAGGAGGAGGAGTCTACTTCCAGCTGTCATGAGGGGACCACTGACCACAAAACTAGTGTTTCTGGTGAAAGGAGGAGGGAGGGTCAGACACTGCATCTGTTTCAAGAAGTGATAAATGCTACTTCTTGGAAAATAGCAAGTGAAGATCTCCTATAAACAAGCACGTCCCTATTGCACACAAGAATATTTTCTCAGAGACGTCAACACAGCTATTGTTCAGGTGTATAGTTTGCTTTAGAAAATTGGTGCTAACTTATTGTTCATTATTACTATAAATTTTTGTGATCATGAAAATACTGCCCATCTTCATGGTCTAGAAGTATCTTCCATATTTGCTTTCATTCATTATTTACATTAATTTAATCACTATGAGTAGGTCTGTGATCCAACACAAATTAATATTTATAGGACATGAATCAGCGATTATGAATAAGTTTTCAATTGCAGATATATGGTTCCTAGTTTATTACCAATGATGATGTTTTTCTTCCTATCGAACTTTTTGGCTACAATGTAAAAAATACTGACTGATTTTATATTTTAGGAAAAGTTATTTTACAACAAACTCATAACAGATGCATTTAGTGGGTAGAAATTTAATCATACTGTGGTAACTGTTATGGACACAAGATTTTGGTGAGACATCCTTACATGACAGAGAAAGTGGAAAACACAGAGTGTGAAAAAAAATACAAAATGCCAGGGCTTTGCAGCCAACAGTTCAGGACAGGCAGCATTAGATGAGCCACACTGGAGGAGCAATGACAGAGATGTATAGTCTTCTGTGCAAATCATCATCAATTACAGAATGTTCATTTTCCCAACAATGCTCAAATAGTTGAAAATAATTTTAAATGCAAGTGTACTCAATTTAAAACATTATTTTAAATCTATATTATTGTATTTATATAGCAAATGATTTTGCTTTTATTTTTATGGGTTTAGAGATAGAAAATGTTCAGGAATATATTAAAATAACTTCTAGCTGTGTCTCATTTTCATTGAGAGAGCATTCATCCTTAGCCTATCAGCTTGTCAAAGAGCAATCAGGGGCTGGTATGCAGCAGTAGAGCACTGAACCCTGTTCCTAGCACCGCAAAGAAGAGAGTGCGGATCTTCACATTAGTCAGTAGAGGAAGAGTTTTGTCTTGGTTACTTTTCTCTCCTGGCTGGGACAAAACACCCAACACTCAAAATGAAGGAAAGAAAGGTCTAACTAACTCACTGTTTGTGGAGGTTTCAGTCTATAATCAGCTTGCTCCAAGGCAGGGTGGCATGGCACTAGGGCAACACTTTAAAACAGTAGCCAGGGCAAAAAAAGGGAGCAAGTTTCTTCTCCCTTATATTGTACACAGGTCACCTCCCCTCCAAAATGGGTGGAGCACTCAAAAAATCTCTGTGCCCTCCTCTTGCACAGAATGAAGATGTTTACAAAATAAGGACCCTGGCTCCTTGCTGAGTCTCTCAGTTAAACTTCTAAACTTCTCAAGTTGATGCACTGTACCAACCATAACAATCCACCCCTTGTCAGCTTGGCAACCACACATATTTCTTTAAACCAGCCTTGAGATACAAAGGCATGCTCATTCTTAACATTTTGCAACTTGAACATTATAACAGTGCTTAACAATTCTTAAGAACCAGCATTAAGGCTATCAACATTATGTTACATTAGAAACATAACATCTTGTCCATGGACCCTCAAAAACTCATGCATATCCCTTTATGCAAAAGGCATATAGTTAATGTGCAAGAGTTGCCAAAATACTAACAGTTTCAGCATTGCTGAAAAGTTTAAGTCTCAAGTCTCCTCTGAGGTGTAAGACAAACCTTAGCTGTGAGCACCTGTACAAATGAAAACAAAGTTAAACACTTCCAACATGCAATGGCACAAGATAAACATTCCCATTCCAAAAGTTACAAACAGGTGGACATAAAGGATTGGGAACAAAACAAGTCCAAAATCCAGCAGGGAAAATGTTAAGTCCCATAGTTGCACATCTAGCATCTGAAGCAATGTGTGGCAAATCATGAGCTCCTTTATACCTGGTGAACATCATTTTGATTTTGGCACATGCACATATGCATGTTTTCAAGCACTACAGATTCACAAAGTGCTTCTTCTCTCCTTTGAAAACTTCTCTCAAGTCCAGTATTGTGATGTCTGCTGTGTGATTCTCACTGTCGGTGTCTCATGTGGTAGAAAGTGTAGAAACACTTGCCAGATTTGCTGATTTGGTTTAGGGTGAGAAGAGAGGCACTTCCCACACAGCCCAGCATTGTCACAGAGCATGAGTAATGGAGGGCCCGGGAATCACTGCAGTATATTAACCAATGAAATTAGCCTGGAGGAGACAAATGAAGGGTGGGGAGAATGTCAGAGTATGGACTTCAGAAATGCAATGTATTTCTGTACTGACCTTCAATCAGTAATACAGAATCCCTGGATTTACAGTAATTCCTGGTTGCAGGCAATGGGGAGCCTATATGGCTGGAAGACTTTAGCACAGATGACTGACACACATAAAGCTTGGGTGATAGAGGGAAGGTTCAGTGTCTGCACCACACACCACGTATGAGACTGTTAGTTCCTAACTTATGCTGTGCAGGGCATGGGGTCTGCATGTCCTCTGCTGAGCACAGGCCTTTCCAGACCATTTCAGATACAACTGACAATGAAATGTCTGCTGCCATTGATGTGTTTCATCTCGAGTGACATCGAGCAATTTGCCTGTTGACACAGGTTTAGGACAAATCTGCTCAAGATGTCCAGGCTCCTGGGAACTTGTTATAAGCAGACTTGAAGTAATGCTGCCTGGAGGTGGTGGAGGAGATCTTCAAACATTTCTCAACTTTTGTTTTTCACCTGGACACCAGGCACCAGATGCAGAGGTTCAGGGAGAAACAGGGAAAGATTACTCCAGGGGTTTGGAGGAGCTTTGGCTGAGACAAGACAACATCCTGACAGCACCCATCCCAAAGTAAACAAAATGCACATGCACTCACACGGCACACATACTGTACATATGTAGCTGGCTGATACTGCAAGGCTCCCATTCATTCAGACTTAATCCTTCATAGACACTGAGAAGATGCTGACTTTGAGTCAATTCATCTTTCTCCTGCAGCTTCCTCTCATAACATGTGATTTGACCAATGACAACTGTCTATTCAGAAGGAGTCCCAGTGTGCACAAGGATGGAGATGTTGTCATTGGGGGTTTCTTCTCACTTTATACCTATTTCCATATCGGTAATATCTATGAAATAAAGCCTAGTGAGGACATGATAATCCTGGAGTAAGTATTCTTTGGATTCGTTCATTGTTTGCTTGGTCGGCACGATTGATAACACCTGGTGAGGACTGTGACTGGACAGAATAAGGATCTCTGTGTGCCAATCCTGTCTTCTTAATCATCCTTTCACAGAACTCTTAATTTATTTTGTATTTCCTTTTTTCTTCATCTTCTGAAGATGGGAAGAGATAATTGTTTGTTTCATTTTATCCTCATCTTTTAAAATTTTGAACCAAAGTTTACACCACCTAGTAACTGATTGTGCGATAAATGCATCCCATTTTACCTGAACTGCTCCCACATAATGATAAATAATGTCATCAGAAACTCAATCCGAAACAATGCCATTATTTAGGAAATTAGGAGGTTAAGTTAACTATTCCATAAAGTTCACAGTCTGATAATATTATGATGCATAATATTACTTATATTTGGGCTGCTATTGATGGCACACTTTCATGGGTAGTAGACTGTAGTAGACTGCAAGGTAAGCATGTATCCCTTTCTCTGAGGAAACCTATGGTCTCTATGCAGGCTCCAGCCAACCAACTACCAAAATTTTCTAGCCTTTGTATTTGCCATTGAAGAGATCAACAAGAATCCTCACCTTTTACCCAACATGTCCCTCGGATATGAGTTCCACAATGTACTTTACAGTTCCTCGAGGCTGCTGGAGAGTTTCTTTAGATTGCACACAGGACGAGGTGAGGTCCCTAACTACACTTGCAGGAGAGAGGACAAGTCTGTAGCAGTCCTAACAGGAATATCCTGGACGAATGCTGGAAACACTGCAACACTGCTGGAGCTCTACAAGTTTCCACAGGTGAGGCGGAGTGCTACAGTAAGAATAGAGTCAGGTCATGAGTATTGCCCTCTCAGGTTCCGAGTTGATGAAGAGGGGAGATTGCATTGATGCATCATTGAAATTTTAAAATCTCAACTAGCTGTGCACTCATACTGGTGAACTGCTGAAACTTTCTTTGTATAAAGCAGAGGGGAGACACAGGGACAGAAACAAGTTTACCTGAATTCAGCTTCTGATCAGTTATTTTCAAAGATAAGGCATTTATGGAATGAGATGCAGAGGTGGGAGGTGTAAGTAGAGTTTCTTTTTACCATTTCCAGCTTTTGCTTAATGCTATTCACGTCTCAGTTTGTGCTTGGTGTCAGCCCCTCTTTCCATCACTTCAAATGTTCTTTTTCTTTTAGATTAGCTTTGGCTCCTTTGATCCCACATTCAATGACAGAGGCCAGTTTCCTTCTCTGTATCAAGTGGCCCCCAAGGATGCATCTCTGGCCCTTGGCATGGTCTCCTTGATGCTGCATTTCACCTGGACCTGGGTAGGACTGGTTATCACTGAAGGTCAGAAAGGTCAACAGTTTCTCTTGGATGTGAGAGCAGAGATGGACAGCAATGGAGTCTGTATAGCTTTTGTGAAAATGATCTCAAATTTTCTTGTGTCATTTGCGTCAGGTCCACAGAAACTAGATTTCCTGACCAGAGAAATATCACCAGTAAATGTAGTTGTGGTGTACTATGACACGGAGAGTCTAAATGATGTGAACTATCAGATAGGGCAGTGTTTAGTGACATGGAGGGTCTGGGTGACAAACTCACAATGGCATGCTGACATGGCTGGGAGAAATTTCATACTTGACTCATTCCATGGGACTCTCATTTTTTCACACTATCACATGGAGATTCCAGATTTTACAAACTTTATTCACACAGCAAACCCCTCCAGATACCCAGAAGACACATTCCTCACTCTGTATTGGTTCCAGAATTTTCACTGCTCATTATCTGATTCCGATTGTTCCCTGAGGAACTGTCCACCTAATGCCTCTCTGGCTTGGCTGTCTGTGAATCGCTTTGATGCAGACATGAGTGATGGGAGTTACAATGTGTACAACGCTGTGTATGCTGTGGCCCACGCCCTCCACGAGATGCTCCTTCAGCAAGTTGGAACAAAACCAATCAGAAATGTGGACACAATGGTGTTTTCCCCATGGCAGGTAAAGTCTGTTCCATTAGATGGCCTGGCATCTTAGCAAGATGTGTTTTCCCAGAACCACGCAGGTGCTCAAAGTAAGGAATTGACAAATATTTCTCACAACTATGAGGGATTTTATATGAATTTCATTCAGATGCAAACTTTGGCCTTAAAATGAGTCAGAGTCGTTGCTTACAGATGATATCAGTGCTCTATGCACTTAACATTCTCAATAAAAGACTAAAGTTTTCACATGCAGTTCTTGTGGGGAAATACATCTTTATATATGTCAATGGTGTTACACAGTATGGTGGGTATATTTTGGATCAATGTATTTACTTCTGCAATGACTTTTAGTATTCATAAACTCATAAGCTGATTGATTCTGTGGGAAGAAGCCCAGAAAGGTGGGTTTGGAAAACTTTTAACATTTATAGAGACTATCTATTTAGATGGCCTTGCTTGGAATCGTTTCTCTTGAAACTGACATTTCAGCAGCATTTTGATATGTTAATCCTCCAGGGGTTTTCATTTGTTCTACTTCATTAGAGCCTGTATGAAAGTTCCACCATGAAGTCGATTAAACAGAATTAGGTCTGCCAGCATTCATATTTTGTGTCTTCATTGTGGCACCCACTTACTTAGAGGATGTTGCTTCTTTCTCAGCTGAACCACTTCCTGAAGAAAATGAAGTTTAAGAATCCCACTGGAGACCAGGTGAATTTAGACAAGAAAAGTAATGTGGAGGCAAAGTATGACATTCTCAACTTTTGGAATTTTCCAGAAAGTCTTAAATGTAAAGTGAAAGTTGGAGAGTTTTCCCCTCTTGCTCCAAATGGGCAGCAATTATCTTTATCTGAGGATATGATAGAGTGGGCCACAGGAATTACAGAGGTATGTTATGGATCAACAATGTCTTGCATTAAACATAAACAGTCAAAATCTTCATGTGTATTTTGTGTCTCACCGTTGGCTGAGAAATAAACACATGAATGAACACAAATGATTAAAAATTTAAAAGGAATTTTCTATTTACCCATCTTCTGATTAGTGGAAAAGAAATACATTTACTTAACTACATTGTTGTATGTATTGACATGTTTCATGGCATTAAATAAATGCAGCCTAGAATCAGTATTTGGATTTATGTACTCATAAAAATTAAAAATTTCACTCCAGTTCAGAAGAATTAAGTAGAAGGCTAAGCAGTTACTAACACGTATCTGACTTTCCTCAGACCCCTCGTTCTGTATGCAGTGAGAGCTGTAACCCTGGACTTAGGAAAGCCCCTCAGGAAGGAAAAGCTGTCTGTTGTTTTGATTGCACCCCTTGCTCAGAGAATGAGATCACCAATGACACAGGTACGAGCATGCCTCATGGGTTAACTGTCCCTCTCCAATATTTGGCTCCCATCTACTCACAAAATGCACAAAATTCACAAAAATAAAAATGAAATAGCACAGTGTATAGGACTGACTATTTTTTCCAAGGTCAAGATCACTAAGCTCAATTACAGTAAATTCATAACCAAAGCACAGAAGTATGTTTCATTTCATTTTCTCTTAATAAATCATTATTAAATCTCCTTATAAATCATTAAGAGAAAATGACATTTGAAATTCTTCTGTGATCTAGTTATCAATTTATTATAATTTCTGAACTCAGTGCTCTTGATCTTGGAAAACATACTCAGTCCTGTGCACTATGCTCTTTCATTTTTATTTTAGTTTTTGCACTTGTTTTGCTATGCATTAGACACAGGGATGGTGTATTACTGAGCTACATCCAGAACATTTTTTAACAGAGAATTTTATTTCATAATTATTTAAAAATTCAAGAGTACTGAAAATACAAAAAACTTACATACCTAACAATAGAACTTCAAAATATAAAGCAAAAGCAAAACTGATATAAAAAGATATAGATATATTAGCAGTTATACTAGAAGGTTTATTTTTTTTTTTTGGCCATTCTTATAGCAACATTAAAGACCTTAACAAGTGGAAATCCTGCAAAGTAAGCTCACAGTATATTGCAGTGAATCTAGAAAATGATAGTAATATTCGTAGAATATGGCCGTGAATCTTTTGGAATTTGGACTTTTGTTAGTTGGTAGTTTTAAAAAATTTTCTTCAATTTCATTCCTCAATATTGGCTTCTTTAAAATTTTTATATCTTCTTGATTTAGCTTTGGTAGTTTATATGCATTAGGAATTTATCCATTTCTTCTGAGTGACCCATGTTATTACAGTGCAGAGTCTTCAAGTAATTAGCTAGATTCTTGATCTTGGTAAAATCCATTGCGATTTCTCTTTTTGTATTTCTAATCAAATGGTATTGGGACTTTACTTTTTTTTTTTTTTTTTTGGTGGCACCAGGGATTGAACTCACAACTTTGCACCTGCCAGACAAATGCTCAAGCCACTGAGCCAAACTCCTGGCCCTTGGAACTTTACTTTTTAAGTAACTTTTGCTAAGTATTTGTATTTTGTTCAGTATTTCAAAGAACCAACTCTTTGTTTCCTTTATTCTTTATATTGATTTTTAGTCTCAATTTCATCATTTTCTCCCTTGAAATATTTCTAATTTCCTTCCTTACACTAAATTTGAAATTAGATTGTTTTTCTAGGACTTTGAAGTGCATCATTAGGTTTTTCAATTGGGTGTACTCTGTTTCTCTAACATGAGAATTCACTGCTTAAACTTCCCTCTTAAGACTGTTTTTGTTGCATCCCAGAGGTTCTGGTGTAATACTGGCATTATCAAGTCATTGTATAAACTGTCTAATTCCTTCTTTTATTTCATCTGTGCCCCACTGATTGTTGAAGAGGGTATTATTTAGTTTACATGCATCCGCATAGTATGCGTAGTGTCTTTTGCCATTCATTTCTAGTCTCACGGCATCATGGTCCAATAATAGGCACAGGATAATTTCAATTCTTTCGCATATATCGAAGCATGTTTTATGACTACCACATGGTTCATTTTGAAGAAAGTCCCATGTGCTACTGAGAAGAATGTGTATGCTGTTGTTGTTGGGTGGAACAGTGTAAATGTCTGTTAAGTCCACTTGTTTGAAGGATTAGTTCAGCTGAGATATTACTTTCGTGGTTTTTGCCTGGTTTATGTGTCACTTTGTGAGAATGAGGTATTGAGATCCCCTATTATGAACATGTTGGTGTTTGCTTGAATTTTTGTCCCTGACTATTTGTTGTATGAACTCGTGCGTGCCAGTATTTGGTGTGTTTATATTTGTAATTGTTAATTCTCCATTTGAACTGTTCCTTTATCCACTCAATGGTGATTTTTACCTCTTCTGATCAGCATTAACTTGAAATCCACTTTGTCTGAAATTAAGGCAACAACTCCTGCATTTTGCCAGATTCCTGTTGAATGGAATATGGTTTTCCATCTTTAGAAACAAATGTGTATTTTAAATATATTTAGACACTCTTATGTATATTTGAAAGGCAAAAGACTGAAGTTCTGCAATAAAAATATTTTTCAGAAAGTAGAAAAAAGCATATCAAGCACAAAAAAAGAAAGATTGGAAGCAATTTGACATAAAATGTTAAGAAATTTCATACACAAAGAAAATAAATAATAAAACTAAAATTGAGTTTTGTAAAAAAAAGGATGAACTTTAATACATTTGATAACAACAAAAGAGAAAACATTGCAAAATAAAATACCACAATTGGCAGGGCATGGCAACACATACCTGAACTCCCAGGACTCAAGAGACAGAGGCTGGAGCATCACTGTGGGTTTGATGCCAGCCAGGGCTACATAGTGATTTCAAGGCCACCCTGGGCTGCATAGTGAGAACCTGTCTCAAAAAACCAAACAAACAAACAAACAAACGAATGAATAAATATACAAAAGAAAACAAAATATTGTGATTGAAAACCTGGTCATTTTTACCAATAAAAAGAAATGTTTCAAAAGAATGTATAATATAAGCAATTTCACATCAAACACTGAAAATTAATTTACAATTCTAATATTCAAAAAATAGCAAAAATGTCCTAAAAATGAAAGTCTTCACAGTATATAGCTGCTAAGAAAATTGACATAAAATTTAATATATTCTCACAAGTTTTATTGTGACTAAAGTCATACTGGTGAACTTTGTAAGTCTACAAGAGAATGCTAATGCTGATTCACACCAACTCTATCAGAGGAAAGTCACAGTGGGAAAGTCCATTCATTTTATGAGAAGAGTTAAAGGTTTGCACTGACTCCCAACACTGCCATCAGAATAAATTTTGCAGTACATCTTTCATGTTGAAATAAATTGAAATAGTGCTCTAAATTGCAATATAATTGGAATAGAAGCATATGCATATATGCTATGTTTTAAGCAAATTTGATTTATGAGACATAATTCATTACAAAAGTTTCTTGCAAAATAGAAATAAACTAAATAACAGGGAAAATGTAAAGTAAGTGAATAGATTTTGACAATTTAGAAATAAACACTGATAGAAATTACTTATTAAATTAGGGTTTGGAGGAAAGGTCTCAGATTTGCATATGGTATTTACAGAATCCAAAGCAAACATCACATTTTGGGATGCAATAGTGAAAGCCCATAAAGAATGATAAAATAGACATTTTCACTCTTAAATGGACATGCCTTGAAAATGTACTTATAAGTGAACTATATAAGCCACACATATGTAACCATGGTATTGTGGCACTTGTGTGGCAAACTGAAAGAAAATCTATGTATGTATATAAAAATTTAGTTTAGTTAAAGAAAAAGAATTTTGAGTGCAAAGTAGTTTGTACAATGTCACTTTAATATTTCATTTTTAATGTGAATTGTTCTTTTGAAAATCATATACCAGTCATAACAAGCAAAAAGATTGTTATACAGCTGGTTTTTCTTGATTCATTGAGGGAAAGTTTTTGTGCTAAGAATTTTCCAGAAAATGTTTCATGTCTATATCTTATACTTTAAACAACTACTGTGAATATAGCAATATGCAATGTGTTGATTATTGTTACTTTTCTATTGGTCTGCTTTGAAATTGTTTTACTGTAATCTCTTACTTTTTTTCTGTTTAAAATAAAAAAAATGGTGAAAGCAAGAATGAAATAACTATTTCCCAAGTGGTCCACACTACTGACCATATACCAGAGGATCTGGCTAATGCAATGTCAGGAAAATAAAAGCAAAAATTTCAGTGAAAAGACCATATAACTTGTATTGTTTTTCAGTGATGGAAATGTGTAAGATTAAAATTCCAATGAATTATTAATTTTATAAAGTGGAGATGAAATACAAGACTAAGCTTAAAAACTGCTCTGATATCTTACTAAATAATCATATGTGAAATTGAAAATATTGATGACATCTTAAATACATGAAATACCTAGCAATAACTTCTTTTGAGTATCTGGAAATGTACTACCAATGTATTGTAAAAAAGCATTTAAAAACTGCAAAATTGAAATAAGTGGGTGGCTCACACATGCCATGGATGGAAACACTCAGTGATGAAAGTGGTACTTTACCACTCAATTTACAAATTGGCATCAAGATTCCAGTATATCTCTTGGTAAAACTTGCAGCCTTTAAAAGGTGGGAATTCTTAATGTACCTGGTATCAATTACTACAGATAATAGTGTTTTCCTGGTACTTAACAAATTGTGGTGGTTGTTAAAATCCCATTGCAAATAGAATGAATACCAAGTACATTGCATACAGTTCAGTGATTTAAATAGATCATTCTGTGTTTTGTGAAAATAGAATTGCTCTTATGGCTTTGACAGATTAATAAGGAGAATAAATACTGTGATCCACTACACCATAAAGAATATGCCAATATTACTGTAGAATTGTTTCCTGTGTAATATCCTCTATTTGTGTCTAGTAAAACAAGGGGGAAA
>RJWM01034678.1:0-19510 GCA_004363535.1 Dasyprocta punctata | reverse complement strand
GGTAGCAGGTTGGTCATAAATGACTTTTATTACATGAGATTAGGTCCTTATTTTCTCACTGTTGTTATCATGAATGGATGCTTGATTTTGTCAAAGGCTTTTTCTGCATCTATTGAGATGAACATGTGAATTTTTTGTCCTTATTTCTGTTTATGTGACAGATTTTATTTAGTGAATTGTCTATATTGAACCACCCTTGCACCCCTGGGATAAAGCCTACTTGGTCATGATGTATGAGCTTTCCAGTGATTCATTGCATTCTGCTTGCCAGTATTATGTTGAGGATTTTTTTCAACTATATTCATTAAAGAGATCAGTCTATAGTTCTCTTTTTGGTTGACTCTTTTTCTGGTTTTGGAATCACAGTAGTCGCATCTTCCATGAATGATCTGGGCAGTAATTCTTCCCTTTCATTTCATTAAAAAGCTTGAGGAGTATTGGTGTTATATCTTACCTGAAATTTTTGTATAACTCAGCAATGAATGCATTTGGACCTGGATTTTTTTTAGTTCGTGTAATTTTTATTACTGCCTCAATTTCTTTACTTGCTATTGGATTATTCAGGGTTTTAAAGTGTTGTTCAATCAGTTTTGGTTAATTCATATGTATCTAGGAATATATTCATTTCATCTTAATTCTCTGATGTATTGGCATACAGGTTTGTGAAGTAGTTGTAACAATCTTTCTTATTTTGGTAATGTCCATTGTGATTTCATACTTTTCATTTTTAATTGTATTGATTTGAGTCTCTCTCACTCTCTCGCTCTCTCTTTCCCCCTCCTTTCCTCTCCCTCTCTATCTCTCTGTCTCTACCTCTCTTTCTCTTTGTTAGATTGGCTAAGGGATTGTTAATTTTGTTTATTATTTCTTTGACTCATTGATTCCTTGGGGTTTTTTCTTCAATTCCACTGATGTCTGCTCTTTCCTTCTACTAGCTTTGGGTAAGGATTGTCCTGGTTTTTCTAGGATTTTATGGTGCATCATTAGGCTATTTATGTGGGCTCACTCTGTTTTTGTGGAGATCTCATAGCTATAAACTTCCCCTTTAAGAATGATTTCACTATGTCCCATTGGTTCTAGTATACTTGTAGTAGCATTACTATTCAATTCTAGAACCATCTGTTTCTTCCTTGATTTGTACCTATGAATAAACTAGTTTATTTAAGAGTGCACTGCCCATAATTTCTGTGTTTTCTTTTGTAATTTATTTATAGCTTTATTGTGCTATAACCTGATAATGTGCATGGTATAATTTCAATTCTTTTACATTTACTTAAACTTGCTTTATTGGCTACAGATTGTAACCTATTTTGGAGAAAGTTCCTTGTGCTGATGACAATGTGCATTCTGTTGTGTAGAACACTGTTTAGATAACTGTTGTTTATTTGTTCAAAGGTTTTTGTTCAATTCTGATATAACTTTCTTGATTTTGTGTCTAGTTGATATACTAATTGTGATAGTGAGATACTGAGATTCCCCACTATAATTATATTTATGTTTACTAGGACTTTGATGTCCAGTAGTACTTGTTTTATGAACTCAGATATACCATTGTTCAGTGCGCACATATTAATACCTGGAATCACTTCCAGTTGGAATGTTCCCTTAACCAATACTTAGCATTCTTCTTTAGTTCTTTTGGTCAGTTTTGGCTTGAAGTTCCCTTTGCCTGAATGTAGGAGAGCTAATCCTACTTTTTGGGGTGGTTATTGTTGCATGACATATTGTTTTCATCCTTTGATTTTCAGGCTGTGTATTTTGAGGTTAAATGTGTTTCCTTCATCCAGTATAGCATTGGATTTTGTTTCTTTATCGATTCTACCAGCCTTATTTTGATTGGTAAATTAAGATCACTCACATTGACAATTATTAATAAGTATTAATTTATTCCTATCATTGCCTCATTTTCATATTGCTTATTCCCTACTGTTCCCTTCTACTTGCTGCTCACCCTATATGGTGTATTCATTCTACTGAACACTTTGCCATTAGAAGGCTCATTTTCTTTCCTTTTTTTCTTTTTTTATTATTAGGCTTATCAGTATAATTTAGATATACACAATGATTACAATCATCATAGGAAATTTGTGCATGTACTTTTTTTGGTATTTTTTAATTTTAAAAACAAAAAAGGATAAAAATGATATGGAATTTCAAAATCATAGGAAATTAACACTAGTTAATATCTTGCATATTGTTATCTTGAAAGTAGTTGTTCAGATTACAAGATTTAGGCACAAAAATGATCAATCAGACAATGAAAACACAAACTGTTCTTTTTGATGAACTAACAGAGATTAGTAGCATCATTATTATTTTTGCACATGACATATCTTGATTCTTCGTTTTTTCCCATTCCCCTCTCCTCCCTTCAACTCATCTTCCCCTCCATATTTACAAAGATTTGTTTCCATTTTATCCTTCTGTTCTCATTTTTTGTTCCTTCCTTCCTTTCCCCAACCCCTTTCCTAGTTTCTCTTTCCTTTTGAATAACTTTTCCCTATTTTACAGTATCTATTATACATTTTGGTTCTTATTTACACTTCCAGTTTCTCACACCAGAGAGACAATGTGGTAACGGACTTGTGTGTCCAATTTATTTCACTTAAGAGTATGGTCACGAGATCCATCTAGTTATAAATGTCTTAAGTTTATCCTTCTTTCTGGCTGAGTAGTATTCCATTATATTAAAAAACTACATTTTAGCTGGGTGTGGTGGTACATGCCTGTAATTCCAGCACTCTAGAGGCTGAGGCAGGAGAATCACCATGAGTTTGAGGCCAGTCTGGGATACATAGTGAGTTCAGGGCCAACCTGAACAACAAAGCAAGATCCTGTCTCAAAAAAAATAAATAAATAAAACAAAATAAACACTACATCTTTTTTATCCATTCATTTGTTGATGGGCATTTGGGTTGTTTCCAAGATTTAGCTCTTACACACTGTGCTGCTATAAACATGAGTGTGTGTACATCACTACAGTATGATGCTTTTAATTTTTTAGGGAAGATACCAAGAAGGGGAATAGCTTTTCCTAGGATATCCTTGAGAATTTTTAGACGGCTGGTTTGTTGGTCATAAATTTGTTTAGGTACTCTTTATGATGAAAATATTATATTCTCCATCAATTTTGAAAGATAGTTTTGCAAGATATATCATCCTGGGTTAGCAATTGTTTTCTTTTAGAGCTTGAAACACTTCAGTCCATTTTTTCCTGGCCTTTAAGGTTTGTATTGAGAAGTTTTCTGCAATTAAAATGGGTCTACCTTTATAACTTACTGCTTTTCACTAATAGCCTTTACAATTCTGATCCTGTGTTGGACTTTTAATTATGATTTGTTATGCTGTGATTTTCTAATCAAGGCTATTTGGGGTTCTATATGCCTCATTTATCTGTACAGTGTATTATTTTCTCTTATTTGTAAAGCTTTCTGCTATTTTTTCTATAAACATGCTTTTTATGCCATTTGTGTTGTTTTCACTAATTTCAGTTAATCTTAGTTTAGACTTCTTTGCATCATCTAGGATGTGTTATGTCTATTTTTCACATTCTCTTGCTTTTAAAGTATCTCTCATTAATGGTCACTGACAATAGCCTTGTCTCTGAGACTCTGTTCTAACATGGTCACTTCTGCTGCCCGTACTTTCGATGGAATTTTTAATCTCCTGCATTTCTTTTTGGAGCATGTTTACGGATTCTAATTCTTTTCTGTACTGCTCATTCATGTTTTATATCATTTTGTTTAGCTCTGCTAGCTTTTTATTAGTGTCTTCTAGACTTACTGATACTTTTATTTGGCCCAATGTTCCTTTACTTATGTCTTTTGTGAGCTTTCCAAATGCCTTACTCAACAGTTTTTATGTTATTGTCACCATTGATATAATTTCAAGTCACTCAGGTATATGGCTTTTGGTTTCCTCCCCTTGAGCATCCCACAAGTCAGATTTGGAAGAGTTGGGAATTTTAATAATATGCAGTGTGTTGATGATTGTTACTCTCTTATTGGCTGGTTGTGAAATTGTTTTCTTTTGGTTTCTTACTTGCTTTTGTTTAAAATAAAAAAAAATTTTAAATCCTACATATCCCAGTTATAATAATAATGGGATAAGATTACAATTCTATCAATTTATAAACATAAATACATATCTTACAAACTAAAAACATTTAATATTTCCTTAGCCCTTGTGTTACTGCTACTACCTCTCCAGAGATTTAATAAAAGCTTACCTATATATAGCTAATGAAAATATATTCTGGTCTTTTATGGATTTTTTTTAATTTAAGAGAAAAAAAGAAACATATAAGAAAGACAAAAAACAAAAGAGAAAAACAAATGACAACAGCGAATCCACAACAGTAGCATTATAGGTTTATAAAACTAGATGATAGGAACTTGACAATGGTTGCAATATTGCGTATCGTTACCTTCAACACAGTTCTTTACATTAACAGATATAGACATGCAAGATTGATCTACTCATAAGAGTATTAACCAATCCTTCTCAATAACTAATACATTCAGCAGTATAGCCATTTAAGTTATCTTACATATACATATATACAGATTTATGTCTTTTTTCTATTCCCTTCCTTCTTTCCTACTTCTCCCTTTCCGAATTACTTTTGCTCTTTCAGCAGTTTTTAACCCTTACACAGTATTTATGGTAGATTTTGGATCATATATACTTTTTCAGTTTCTTACACTAGGTAGACCATACGGTATTTACACATGTGGGTTTGATTGATCTCACTTGTGAGTAACGTCTCAAGTCATGTCAATTTACTTATAATAGTCTCAATGCAATCTTTCTTGATAGCCAAGTAGTACTCCATTGTATAAACATACATCTTTTTTATCCATTCCTTGATTGATGGGCACTTGGGTTATTTCCAAGATTTGGCTATTACAAATTGAGTTGCTATAAACATGGGTGCACAAATATCACTGTGGTATGATGTTTTCAATTCTTCTGGGAAAATGCCCAGAAGTGGGATAGCTGGGTTGAATGGGATCTCTAATCCTAGCTTCTTGAGGAATCTCCACACTGACTTCCACAGTGATTGCACCAGTCCACACTCCCACCAACAGTGGAGAAGAGTTCCTTTTTCCCCACAGCCCCTCTAGCATTTGTTGTCGGTTGATTTTTTAATCTTGGCCATTCTTTCTGGGGTTAGATGGAATCTCAGTGTTGTTTTAATTTGCATTTCCCGAATGACCATGGATGTTGAACATTTTTTCATCTATTTATTTGCCATTTGTATTTCTTTCTCTGAGAACTGTGTATTCATCTCAGACGCCCATTTGTGCATTGGATCCTTGAATTTTAGGGACCTGATTTCTTTTAATTCTTTTTATGTTTTAGATAGAAGTCCTCTGTCTGATGGACAATTGGCTAAAATGTTTTCCCAGTTCGTGGGTTTTCTTTTCACTCTGCTGGAGATTTCCTTTGACATGCAAAAACTTTTTAGTAGGATGAGATCCCAGGTGTTGATTCTGGGATGTGTTTCCCGTGCAATCTGATTTTTGTTCAGGAACTCTCTGCCTATTCCTATGTCATCGAGATTTTTACCTACTCTGTCTTCTAGTAGGTTTAGTGTCTCTGTTTTTATATTCAGATCTTTGATCCATTTTGACTTTATTTTAGTGCATGGTGATAGGCATGGATCTAGTTTTAGTTTACGGCATATAGAAAGCCAGTTTTTCCAGCACCATTTGTTAAAGAGGCTATCTTTCTTCCAATGTACATGTTTGGCCCCTTTGTCAAAGATGAGGTGGCTAAGTGTGTTTGTAGTTGTGGTTGTATCTTCTAATCTATTTCATTGATCTTCTGTTTTGATTCCAGTACCATGCTGATTTTATCACAGTAGATTTGTAGTATAGATTCAAGTCGGGGATTGTGATGCCTCCTGCCTTCCATTTGTTGCCCAGAACTGTCTTTGCTATTTTAGATCTCTTCTGGTTCCAGATGAATTTCAGGAATGCTTTCTCTAGCTCTGTAAGGTAGGCAAGTGGTATTTTGATTGGGATTGTACTCAATGTGTATAACAATTTTGGGAGAATGGCCATTTTCATGATGTTTGTTCTTCCTATCCATGAACAGGGACTACCTTTCCATTTTCTGAAATCTTCTTTGATCTCCTTGTTCAGAGTAATGTAATTTTCACTGTATAGATCTTTTACTTCCTTGGTTAGATTGATTCCTAAGTATTTCATTTTTTTGGATGTTATAGTGAAGGGTGTGGTTTCCCTTGTTTCTCTCTCAGTGACTTTGTTGTTTGTGTACAGGAATGCTGTTGATTTTTGAGTGTTTACTTTGTATCCAGCTACATTACTGAATTTGGTTATTACTTCTAGAAGTCTTCTAGTGGATTTTTGGGGGTCTTCTATGTACAGTATCATATCATCTGCAAATAATAATAATTTTACTTCTTCCTTTCCTATTCTTATTCCCTTTATTTCTTTCTCTTGTCTAATTGCTCTGGCTAATATTTCCAGAACTATATTGAATAGGAGTGGTGATAATGGACATCCTTGTCTTGTTGAAAGTTTTCAATTTTTGTTCATTTAGTAAGATGTTGACTATCAGTTTATGATATATGGCTTTTACCAGGTTGAGGTAGAGACCATCTATTCCAATTTTCTGTAGAGTTTTCATCATAAATGGGTGTTGTATTTTGTTGAAAGCTTTTTCTGCATCTATTGAGATGATCATGTGGTTCTTGTCCTTAGACCTGTTGATATGCCGTATTACATTTATTGATTTGCGTATGTTGAACCATCCCTACATTCCTGAGATGAATCCCACTTGATCATGGCGTATAATCTTCCTGATATCTTGCTGTATTCTATTTGCCAGTTTCTTTATTGAGGATTTTTGCATCAATGTCATTAGGGAGATTGGCCTGTCATTTTCTTTTTTGGTTGGGTCTTTCTTTGGTTTTGGTATGAGTGTAATACTTCTTTCCAGGAATGAGTTAAGGAGACTTACTTCCCTTTCAATTTTATTGAAAAATTAGAGGAGTGTTGGCATTAAGTCTTCCCTAAATTTCTTGTAGAATTGAGCAGAGAATCCATCAGGACCTGGGCTTTTCTTTGTTGGTAGGGTTCTAACTACATTATCAACTTCATTAGCTGAAATTGGGTTATTCAGCAGTTTTACATCTTCTTGACTCAGCTTTGGTAATTCATAGGTTTCTAGGAATCTGGCCATTTCGTCTGTGTTATCAAATCTATGTGAGTAAATGTTTTTGAAGTAGGTGTTGATGATCTTCTGTATTTCCACGGGGTCAGTAGTGATTTCATCCTTTTCATTTCTTATTGCATGGATTTGAGTGTTTTCTTTCCTCTTTTTAATAAGGTTGGCCAGGGGTTTATCAATTTTATTCACTCTTTCAAGAACCAACTCTCGATTCATTAATTCTTTGTATTGTTTTCTTAGTTTCAATGGCATTAATTTCTGCTCTGGTCTTGAAAATTTCCTCCCTCCTTTGGGCTTTGGACTTGACTTGCTCTTGTTTTTCTAGAAGTTTGAGGTGCAGCATTAGGTTGTTTATGTGTGATCTTTCCATTTTTCTGATGTGGGAGTTTAGTGCTATAAATTTCCCTCTGAGGACTGTTTTCGTTGTGTCCCACAGATTCTGGTAATTTGTATTTGCATTTTCATTCAATTTTAGACATTGTTTAATTTCTTCTGTGACCCACTAATTGTTTAGGAAAGTATTATTTAATTTCCATGTGTTTATGGGGTTCTTGTGGGGTTTTTTATCATTCATTTCCAATTTTACTGTGCTATGGTCAGATAATATGCATGGAATTATTTCAGTTCCTTTGCATTTACTTAAGCTTGTTTTGTGGACCACTATATGATCTATTTTAGAGAAAGGCCCATGTGCAGCTGAGAAGAATGTGTATTCTGATGTTGATGGGTGAAACACTTGGTATACATCTACTAGGTCCATTTGTTCATAAGTTTGATTCAGTTCTGTTATTTCTTTGATTTTTGTTTGGTTGATCTGTTTCTGTTTCAGTGGGGTGTTAAGGTCCCCCATTATAGTTGTATTATTGTTTACTTGGTTTTTCATGTGTATTAAGAATTGTCTTATATAGTTGGGTGCTCTCATATTCGGTGCATACATGTTTATGATTGTAATCTCTTCCTCTTGAAGTTTTCCCCTAACAAGTATGTAGTGACCTTCTTTATCTCTTTTGATCATTCTCGGTTTGAAGTTCACATTGTCTACAAACATAATAGCTACCTACCCTTGCTTTTTTCTGGGTTCCTGTTGCATGGAGTATTGTTTTCTAGCCTTTGATTTTTAGTCTGCGAGTTTCCTTTTGAGTGAAATGTGTTTCTTGTACACAGCATATTGTTGGATTTTGTTTCTTAACCCACTCTGTCAATCTGTTTCTTTTTATTGGTGAGTTGAGACCATTTACATTGATTGATATAACTGATATGTACTGACTCATCCCTGTCATGATATCTTTCTGTTATTGGTTTTCTACATTTTCTGTTTAATTACTTGTCCTGGTTCATGGTTTCCTTTTGTTGCTGTTCTTAAGATTGTAGCTATCTGTGTCTCTTTCTAGAGTGTCTTTCAGTACTCTTTGTAGTGTTGGTTTAGTGGCCATAAATTTCTTCAGTTGTTCTTTGTCATGGAAGTATCTTATTTCTCCATCAATTTTTAAAGATAGTTTTGCAGGGTACATCATTCTGGGTTGAAAGTTGTTTCCTTTCAGGATTTGAAATACTTTACTCCATGCTCTTTTTGACTTAAATGTTCGTGTTGAAAATTCTGCCATGATTCTGATAGGCTTTCCTTCATAGGTGATGTTTCTTTTCTCTGACAGCTTTTAGTATTTTTTTCTTGTACTGTATTTCTGATACCCTAATTATTATATATCTGGGTGAAGATTTATTTTGATTATCATTAATTTGGGTCTTGTATGCCTCACTTACCTATTTATAAGACTCTCTTCCCATGTTTGGAAAATTTCCTGTTATTATTTCTGCAAATAGTCTTCACAGGTCATTAATACTGACCCCTGCTTTTTCATTGATGCCTATTAATCTTGCAGCTGTTGAATTGTTGTTTCTTGGTTTCTTGTTCTTTTTAAGAGATGTTTTCTTTCATGATCATAAACTTCCATTCTGTCTTCAGGGTCTGAGATTCTATCTTCAGCCTCATTCAAGCAGTTTTGCCAACTTTCTATGGAATTTTTCATTTCCTGAATTTCCCTTTGAATCTGTTTCATGCATTCTATTTGTGTCTTATATTGTTCATTCAAAGTTTCCAACATTTTCTTATGTTCTTCTATTTTTTTATCTTGATCTTTAGATACACACAGCATTTCTTTCATAATCATTGTCATTTCAATTTTTAGCTGAGAGATTATTTCTGATTTGAGTTTCTCTGTAGCTTCATGGAATTGTTTCTTTGCTTCATTTGCTATCGTTTCAGAAAGTTCAGTTGTGTGACTCCCAGTGTCTTCCATTTCAGTGTCTCTTGGGTTTGTTCTCAGTGGGCTGGGGGATTGAGACTGTCTCTTAGTCTTTCGTTTTGTCATATTCTTCTGGGACCTGTGTGGCTCGCCAGGCAGCTTCCCGATGGATTGCACTGGAACACTGTGCTGGGTAGAGCTTCAACCCTCCAATATCCCCATTGCTACCTGGGGCACACTCCCAGATTATGGCACTGTACCCTTGTGTTCTGTGGTCTGTGAGGCTGGCTGCATGTTCACCTCATGTACTTTGTTGGGTTACTCTGGGACGCTGGGCTGGACAAAGTCTGTACCCTCCCTGTAGCTAGCAGGGTCACACCCCTGCAGCTTGTTGCCAGGGTCTAGAACCTGGCTGTGTAGAGTTCAGAACCCCTGCAACCCAGGTGGCTAGCAGAGACACAGCTCCATAGTGTGTCACTGGACCTTGAGCCTAGCTGGGTGGAGTTTGGAATCTCTGGGACCCAAGTGGCTAGACAGAGTACACCCCAGAGTATGGTACCACCAGAACCTTGAGTCTGGCCATGAGGACTTCAGAGCTTCTGGAGCATGGGGCAAGCCCAGGCGAGTCCCAGGTGTATACTACTGGGCCTTGCTCCTGGTTGGGCAGGTTCACAACCTCTAGGACCTGCTGTGCAGCTGCAGGCCTGAACAATAGAGCTAGCGCGTTGTGCTCTGATGGGAAGAGCTCAAGTTCTCTAAGGCCCTGAAGCTACGCTGGCCAGTCCCTGATGAGCAACTCTGGGGCTCTGGCCTGGGCTGGACCCAATACCTCTGTGTCCTGCGAGGCTGGCCCAGCCTTCCCCTGATGGATTGCGTTGAAATGCTGGACTGGGTAGAACTCGATCCTCTGCGTAGCTAGTGAGGACACACTCCTGGAGTGTGTTGCTGGACCCTCCACCTCAGCAGGTGGGGGTCAGAACCTCCCGGATCATTTTGTTTTATCATTTTAGTTTTTATGATCGATCATTCTCTTACAGTAAACTGGAAATCCAATAGCAGAATATTCCTGTCCTTTACACATAGTCAATAATCATATGTGAGAGAGAATTTCTCTTTTGTCCATGCCTCCTGAAATGCCTCCCAACTGCTGCAAATTCTCTTGCTTTATAGACTTACTCTACCCTCTGGCAACAACAGATGAGATTTTGCTCTTGAAATATTTCACACCTACTTATACAAGGGCTATCACTATAAAATAGTACATTAACTGGCATAAAACTTCCCACTGGCAAGATTAAAGACATTATTTAAAACAACTTTTGTGTACTTTTGATAATATCGTACACCTAGACTTTTTAAAAACATACTATCTTCTGCATACAAATGTCCTGACTTCTTTTATACCTTAATGAATATAACTTTTAAACTAAGATTAAACTTTAAATTAAGTGCATGGCAAGTTATTCTTGAACTGTAACATTTGTCTACGAATCCAATCTACTATTATAAAAAGAGGAGGAGAATAGACACTAAAAATAAATATAGACATGTTCCTGCAGGTATAAAAACATTTGTAAAACAAAAGAATGCTGCTTTTGAAAGTTCAGTTTAGAGCTTAAGTGGATAATTATAAAGTAGTTCTAAGGAAGATCCTTTCTGTTGTAAAATGATGTAATTCTAATTTTTAGGTTTTATTCCATTTTTTTAAAATTCTGATTGAGCTCTGCAACTTTTTAATCCATTCCTATTCTGTAATGTTCTCTGATATTCAAAACTAGGTCATGGCAATCATAGCTTGTCAAAGAAAAGCAAGTTCCTGAGAAAGCTCCTAGAACCAATCTAGCTTTCACAAAGCCTTTAAAACTGTGATTGGCTGATGCCCAACAAAGTTACTGTCAACAGCAAATAGACTTTCTATTGTTCTCAAAGCCAGAGAAGTGACTGTCTATCCGTTGTCTGCTCAGAGGGACTGATAAAGTATGGGATGAGATTCTCCCACCTAGAACTTTGGACAACCTAGACCATTCTACAAGAAAACTCTGACCCTGATTGTAATTTTGCTCCTCAAATGCCTCTTTTACTCAGCTCTGTTCAACTTCATCTCTAGTTCTCACCACCATCTTCGCCTCTAAATCCTGAAAACACATTTGTCTTCTTGAATTTTGAGCTCTGGAACGTTTATCTCTTCAGACATGGTTTGTTTTGCCTCCATTTTATCCTGGCCATTACAGAAACAGTGCTGAAGGCAGTTAGCTTGATTGACTGACTGTCTTGCCTCCAGGACTTAGAACAATTCATCCTATTCCACATCTCTTGTCCATACCAGGATTTATATAACAGCCTCTTAAACTTTCTTATAACTTGATGTTGTCCTTTTCCAAACCATTCTCCATAACCTTGCTTATACCATATTAAAACATTTTAACATCTCTTTAAAGTTTCTCATAATTCCATATTACTATACAACATAGTCCAAACCTTTAGCCTAGGAGTGCTTACATTTATCTGAATAACTCTTTCTTTCCAACCACAGCTGCCTCCTTGCAGTCTTCATAACATTTAGTATGCATGCTTTACTACTCTCTCAATTTTATCCAATATTCAGATCCTAGCTCGATTTCACTTCATTCAAGAAACTTCTCATTAAAGATGCACATTATTCTACCTCTTTTTGAATCTAGCATTTGGAGATTTAACTGGTATTTTGTCTATACTATTTATTGTAGTATTTCATAAAATACACTTGTCCTATGTTGTTATATAAGGTTCTCCAATGTATAAGGGAAATGCCAAGTTTTCTTACTAGTAATTTCTATGAAGACAAGAACTCTGCTTTAAAATTCTTCAAACTATTCATAATAGTAACAAATAAATACTTGTTGAAAAAAGAAAAAAAAGAGTTGGGAGTTTTTGGAGTCATTTTGTTGGAGTGTCTCCTCATGTTTCTATTTTTTGTTTGCTTTTGTGTTAAGGCATGCAGATTGATTGTAGTGGAAATCTTTGTTCTTACTATGAAGACCTCTTTAGTTGATGTCTCCTTTTCAATGATGTTCTCTGGGTGTAGCTATTAGCCTTTGCTTTTGTTCAGGATTTGACCACCTCCGTTCCCTTGGAACAGGAATTGCAAATTACCCCAAGTCAACCCGGATACTAGCATCCCAAATAACCAACTAATAACTAAGCAACTAATAACTATGTCACCATGGCTATAGTGAGAAAATTGGCATCAACTATAGCATCAAATACAAATTGAATATTGACAAACTCTAATTACAAAATAACATACCACCCTTAATCGTAGAAATGAGATTCATAATTATAGTATGAACACTAAGAAAACCAAACATTAACCTACTATTGACCTACAATAAAGATCTACTAAACAGAATAACTTTAATACTACTAACAATAAAACAATATTCAAATATAATACTGTAAAGTTAACTAGCAATCTAGCTTAATAGTTAAACTAATAAAGGTAGAAAGGGAGGGGAACCAAGAATGAATTAAAGCAAAATTTGAGAAATTAATCAACATAATATGAAAAGGAAGAGGAAATAGTGGGATACGGGGTTTTATTCAGAAGTAAAAGGAAGTTAATACTGCTAGAAAACAGTCACTAGAAAGAATGAATAAAAAATTAGAAATAATATAAATGAAGAGCAAAATATAAGAAATAGAAGGAATGGGGAAAATGTTGAAAGGGAAACAAAAAAAGGAGAGAAAAACATTAAAAGGGAGAAAAAATCCAAACCACCCAAAATCTAATGAAGATGAAAATAACAGAAAAATCGAAAGCATTAAATTAAAGAAAAAAAATCCTGCGTTTTTGAATGAGTGATTTCTTTCTAAGATCTTCATTATTGAAATCCAGGCAGCCACAATTTTTTTCACCTAGACTGAGGTCCTATCAGTTTTTGAGGCACCCTCCCTGCATCAGATGCCTCTGTGTTCCTTCACTGTAGACCATGGTTACCATTGAAGCCAAGGTGTGTTCTCGCTCCTACTGGCAGATGAAAACACAATCACTTATCTATTATCTGACCCATGTAAGCCACAGAGTGGGGGTTCAAGCACACTGCTGGATTTAACTTAAACAGTCATGGGGTCTGGTTGTTCCCTTCTCCCTGCAGGCTCTGTCCTTGTCCAGGATCAGTTTGTCCTCACCTTTGTTGCTCCAGCCAAAGGAAAGCAAAATGTAGGACAGTCTTTGGGTGTGTGGGTGGTCTCAACCTTGCTTCAGCAAGAAGGTGTCAGCATCCTGGGCATGCCTGCTTGCCTCTGTTGGAGCAGGGGCACTGCAGGTTTGGTGCAGGCTTGCCTGTTCAAGTCCTTCCTCACATTGGGGCAAGGGCAGCACAGACCAGCAAAGGCCTGCTGGCTCATATTCTCGCTTGTGTCAAGTCTAGGGAAACTTAAGTTTGTTCTTTTAAAGTTGTCTAGGAACTCTTGGGGAAACTATATTTTCTCTTTATTTCAATATTAGTGATATAGGTGTTCTATTACTTCCACCCTGTCTTTAAATCTTCATGTCCTTTTTTCTGACTCACCTTGTACACTGCCAAGACAGTCAACTGACTTTTTCATTTCCAGGAATTCTGCTTAATTCTTTTTCACAACCTCTAATTCTTTACTGAAGTGGTTTTTCATATATTGCATTCTTTCTTAATTTATTCTGCTGATTTTTTGCATCTTCTTTAACTTTATTGAGCATCTTAGTCATTGATTCATTCAGTTGCCAATTCACTTTAATCATTTTAACTATTAAATTTTAAATTTTTTATTACAGATTTGTAGTACATGATGATTACATTCATCATTGGAGTTTGTACATGTTTATAACACATCTCAATTCTTTTTATTACCTCGTCTCTCCATCTCCTGCCCACTATTAGTTTTTTTTTTAATTCCTTGAATTTTCATGTATTTTTTGTGTATGGTATCAGCTTTTGGGGAGCTATGACTTTTTGGAGCCATGTTGCCTTGTTTTCTCATTATTCATCTGTTGTTGTGTTGAAAATAGTAAACCAGCTGGGATAGAAAGATCTACTACACTGTGAAGAGCTCTTTAGCAAGTGGTGTTCTCCCTATGATGTCCCTTTGGCTCTGGATGCCATTCAGAATGTAGGCACCCATTCAAACTATTCAAAATACTAGATTCAATCCCTAGCCTCCTGAGAAGAGAACAACTACTGATAATACATTCAAAGAATCAACCATATATCAACATACAATTTAAAACTCATCTAAAAAGTTCTCAACTCTTTCCATAATTTGGGAAGATGAAAGAATTTTAATGATGGAATATAGACTGGGCAGTAGGAGAAGCAAATGGGGAAAAATAAGATAGAACAGAGGGACTAAAAGAAAAAATAGCTTTCAATGATAATATTTTATATCTTAAAAGGAAAGGAATAGAGGAGAAATTGAGAAGACATGTGCAGGAATGGAAAAGGGAAAAAAAGGAATGAAATATAAATGGAGAGTGAAAGAAGATACATGTAGATTACATTCAATGATCTATAAGAAACAAAAATTACAAAACCTCGAAATACAGACCCCAGTGAGGGAGAACCTGACATGTCAAAGTAAGACGTTTTAGAAGCAAAAGCAATAATTAACACTCAGACAATTGCATGTGTACATACACCTGCACATATACTCTTAAAGGGGAAAAAATGAGATTTAGTGAAAAATCTATGTAAAAGAAAAGAATGAGAAAGACGGGAAATCTGAAGGTATGAAAGAGGAAGGAAAAGAGATAGGAAATTTAAATTGAAAGTGAGAGAGGGTAAATGAGATGGGATCCAATTAATGAACAACAGGAGCACTAATTCAGCAAATTCTATGAAACAACTCTTATGTGGGAGAATATAATATGGGGAGATACTATAAAAATAAAAGCAATAACTAGCACTTACACACAAATACTCATACACTCTCAGCAAGTACAAAAAAAAGAAACATCATTTTAAAAAAGTAAAAAATAAGAAAGAAAAGTGAATTTATAAAGGTACAAAATGCTATTAAGTGTCTTTTTAACAATTTGGGGTGGAAAATTGGATATCTATATGCCAAATAAAATGAAATTCAATTTATATTTTTATACCACTACTAAAAGAACAATGGATAAACACTATTAAAAACCTAAAACTAAAATTTCTAGACAACAACAAAGGCTAAAACTTCTATAACTTTATGTTAAGCAAATAGTTCTCACATTTGTGTCGTTTTCAGTGCTTCATGTTAAGAGTTCATGATGTAAATGTGGCATCTTCTGTTGATGCTGAATTTGATCACTTGGTTAATGAGATCTGTACCAGTTTACCCATTGTAATGCTCTTCTTTCTTTTTGTAGTTAATAAACAAATTGGGGGAAATTCCTTGAACCAAGGAAAATCCCATTTTTTCTGACACTTCGCCCATTAATGTTAGCATCCATCAGTGGTTCTTTTTGCAATACTTATTATTGTTCATGCTTCATGGTAATTCTGTATTTCTCTCTTCCTTATTCATTTATTAATGGAAATTTTACTGTGAGGAAGACCTGAACCTTTTCCCCCATTTACTTATTTAGTTGATTTTTATTTATTATTCTCTGACATAACCCAACTCTAGCAATATTTATTTTATTATTCAAGTTGCTCCAATTTTGACTATTAGTGACTTTTTCAGGTTGAGTCAGTTTTTTGGGCAAGCCCCTCTTACTTTATTTATTTATTTATTTATTGTGGTACCAGGGATCAAACTCACAACCTTGCACTTGCCAGGCAGGCCCTTTCACTGCTAAGCTAAATTCCCAGCCCTCCCTATCTTATTTTCAAGCACTACTTGACTCAGTGGACACAAAATGTTTCTGGCTTATATTTTACCAGTTCCAGCTATGGAACTGACCACTTCTTTCAGAAATCCTGGTGTTTATAAACTAAGGTCTGAGTGCTATTTGCTCATGACTATTGATACATCATTGCTTCTAGATCTTCTCAGTGACTAGAACTAGAAAATACGTGTATACATCACATTTTTGAAAAGACAGGATAGTTATTTTATGAAATGTTTCTCACTATGAGTCTGTCTTATAGTAATGACTAGATTAATTTTATGTATTCCATAATACATAGGATTTGTAGTACCTCACAAATAATGTTACATACTTTCAGGGAATGATCTACAGTACACTGTAGGATGTTTAGCAGTATCCCTTGATTCTATTCAATAGATACCAGTGGTCCTTCATCAATTTTGACAAAACTGTCTCCAGACATTGCCAAATACTCCATCAGGGAAATTCCAAGCAGTAGTAATATATATGGCTTCCTAAATTATGGGTAAGATCCATCTGAGTATATCAGAGATGAAAATGTAGATAGATCAAGTAAATGCTTTCTAAGTATAAATGCTTAAAATTGACTACAGAAACAAACATTTCAAATTAATTATTCAACAATACTTTCTCTGAGAGGCTTTTACCAAAGAAAGAAAGAAAGCTACAAAGTATTACTCTGAAACACATAAAAGAACATAAAGAAAATAGATCAACTTTAAATTACTACAGAACAAAACATCGATTTCAAAGCCAGACAACTTCAAATCCAGATCAACAAACCACTCAAATATTTAATACTATAGTAAGAAAATCTCTGTAGGTTAATATGAGGAATAGCCTTAAATCTGGTATATAGTAAACAGCATACCAGCCAGTTTATGATTTTTTGTTTGTTTGTTTCATCTTTTTGAGACAAGGTTTCACCATGCAGTTCAGTATGGCCTCAAACTCACTTTGTAGTTCAGACTGGCCTGGAACTTACAGTGATCCTCCTGCCTCAGCCTCCTGAGTGCTGGGATTACAGGTATGTATGACATTATTTAGAAACAAAAAATTAAGATTTAGTATTTGGGAATATAGGTCGAAATCCCTGCATTAAAATTTAGAAGTAACATCAAACATTTGGACTAAAAAGCCTATGCCTGAATTCCCTTAATTAAAAAAAAAAACAAAGATTTGTAACCAATAAATAATTGTTACAAGGTTATTTGTTTAATCAACTCACCTTCAACAAAGTAGTCTTCCTTTATTATTTGAAGAGTATCATCAGTAACACAATGTCTGTCAGTATTTTCAAGTACATCTGAATATTTTTCTTTATCAAACTGGTAACATTCTTTCATGTGATCCAATGTATGGATAGCCTCATTCAATGCTACAGAGAATATACATACAGTTCAGTTCATGGATCTAAGGTTTTGGGGCATGGCAATAAAACTGATGAACTCTTTTAGACCTACAGTATTCAATATGCCACTTACTAGCCACATATGACCATTTAAATACAGTGCTCCATTTTTCACCCTGATGATCTTCTGTACCCCTACTTCAGTAATTTTGTATGTTCCACCAGTCTTCTATTAATAAACACTGGTTTTATAAATAACCCTTTCCTTTATGCTTAAAATTCTTTTGTTGAATGTCTAGAATTTGGGTTATATCGAAGTTTTTCTAGTTGTTAGTAAGTTCTGTTAATAAATTTATCATTTCAGTAAAAATTCTCCTTCATTCTCCATAAAACTTCCCAAAACCCAATTCTTTGTACTTTCCTTCTTTACACTCCTTACTCCTGTCAGTTAACTTGACCTTGGTTGCAGAATCAAAGTCATGGTTAGGATACACTCGGAATAGGAAACCTTCAGTCAGCTTTCATTAATTAAAAAAAAAAATCATGTGGTCAAAGTGTATTTCTTTAAAAGAATCTCTCAGTTTCATTAAAATAAATAGATAAGAAATTATTGAAAATTACATGCAAAAGTAATTATAACTTAATGAGTTATTTTCTCCTATAATATAATCATTAGTCATTGTAAGAATTTTTTTTTTAAAGTAGCACAATGGAGCTGGGGACATAGCTCAGCAGAACAGTGTCTGCCTGACAAGCATGAGGTCCTGAGTTTAATTCCCAGAACTAAAACAAAGATGAAAACAAAACAAAACAAAACAAAAACAACAGCAAAGGACAGTTTAAGGGAAATTTGATTCTAAAGGAAATTTAATTCAGAGGGAAAGAAAATAAGAACTCATGTATTTCTGGAAAGTTGCTAATGGCACAGTATAAATGTAAAATATCATTCCAAGAATGGAATTATAAGGCAAGAGCTTCAACAAATATATGTAATAGTTTTCTAGTCCTTTAGCTGTACAAAATTGTTGAATGGGTAACTTTTAAAAGCCACACAGACTTTCAAGACAGAATGAATGAATGTACATTACCACTAGCCAGCTACTACAACCAATTAATTTGATTTTGATTTTTAAATAAATACATAAAATTGAAGAAATTCCACTTTTAATAAAGTAAGGAACTATTAAGCCCTATACTACATACTTCATTCTCTGATCAAAATTAAATTAAAAATAACAAATATAGGACAAAAATTTAAATTTCTTTGAAGTTTAAAGTTTTAAATACTCTTATATAAAAGAGAAAACCAATATACGGCTAAAAATATTTAGAAAATAATAATAGTCCAACAAATCAAAGACTGTGAGATAAACTAAATTTTGCTAAAATAATGATCAATAGGCTTTAACTTTTTTTTTTTTTACCTAGGAAGAAAAGAATGAAGGGAAACCAATAGTTTAAATAAGTTAGGAAAGTTACTAAAAGTGCATAAGAGAACAAGACAAAGGACAATAAGAATAAAACCAAGAAGTTTTAAACCATCAACACAACTACTAAAGATAAACCTAAAAGGATTAATACATAAAAAACAGATAAAACATTTTCTAGAAAACAAAAGAAATGGTTGAAAATACACAAATTTATCAATGAGAAGTAACCAAGTATACCAAAAAAATCAGAAGTATGTGACTCTCCTAATACCAGTACTAGAGTACCAGTACTCCAATACCAGTATTTTACAACACAAATAAAATTCAAAATTTCTGAACATGGCTGAATAGAGGAGGAGTCACATTGGAGCCACTCATAGAAAATCAACTAAAAACAGTGGCTAACTGGAAACTCTAGTGACAAGGTTAGGGACTACAATGATGACAGTAAGGGTAGTGAGTG
>RJWM01034677.1:0-19532 GCA_004363535.1 Dasyprocta punctata | reverse complement strand
CGGCCTTCTCTCCCGCCACTGGCTCAGAGGCAGGGAAGCTGCTGTTGCATAGCCATGGCCCTGACCTTGGCATCGTCCTTGGCCAACAGCTCTGCTTCTCTGCTCTTCTTCCTGGCGCTGGAGGAGAGAGACGGCGCGTTTCCCAGCATCCTCTCTGCCTGCTGGGTCTTCTTTCTCGCGTCTGCCAGGAGCCTGGCCACGCCTGCTCCCCTCCGCAGAGCAGCCTGGTCCTTGGGCCGAGGAAATCGCAACTTCATTCCTACAAAGCGGCCAAGGCTGTCACAGAGCGAGGCTCACACCCGGACAGCCCCAGGCTCTGCGCAGCCGAATGAGGTTCAAGATGGCTGAGATTGCGTGGAGCCCTCCCAGACTTACAGGAAACAGACTAAAAGGACCAAGGCACACTGCTCCGTGGACTGAAAGATGCATGTGACATTGTGGTATCCATTTAAGTCAGGAAGTCACAGGGCGGCCAGTGGCAGGGTGGGGACCTGCAGCACTGGCGCGATCTTCAGCCCTTGGGGTTTTGTTTAGTTTTGTTTTTGCAGTGCCGGGAAGGGAACCCAGGGCCTTTGCACAGAGCTAATCCCCGGCACCTCCTATCTTGTATTTTGAGACAGGGTCTCTCTAAATTGCTAAGTTGCCTAGGCTGGGCTAGAACTTATGATTCTTCTGCCTCAGCTCTGTGAGTGCTGGGATCACAGGCTAAGGGTCTTTAATATTCTGAAGTGTGCTCTGTAAGGCCTTAAGAGAGTGCGCCCGCCGGAGGCACTTCCCACACTTATTTGAACCCACTTTCCTTGGCCGAGCCTGTCAGAGCCTGGGAGTCCTGGGGCAGCCGGCACCACGTCCAGTCTGTGCATTTTCCTAAGCACAGCCAGGGGCGACAGGAGGGGGAGGCTGAAAGGGCCAGGAATGGGAGAAGGGGCGGGGCGGGGCCGGGAGCCGGTGTCTGCCTGAGTTCTGTGGCAGGCCGGACGGCAGATTCGCGTCCAGTGTGTGCAGGACTCTGGGAACCAGATAACAGCGAAAGGCGACACTGCAGAAGGGAGCGAGCGGCCGGCTGGACTGGAAGCAGGTGGTGTCAAGACCTGCACGGACCTAGAGCTTTAAACTCGTCCTGTTCCACCACCATGTGTCCCTGAGGGGTGTCCCAAGATATGACCCTGGACACACAGGAACAGCAGGTGACCTGGACTTCGGGCCACCAAGGAACCTGGAGATGGGGCTCTGAGCCCCAAAGGGTCAGGCCCAGGGCTGGAGTCACATGGGGAGGGCAGGTGTGGGACACGGACCATGCCCAGCAGAGGCCTGGCTCTTCACTTCAGACCCTGAGGGCCACCTGGGCTCAGGGTGTGACCTCTGGGCTCAGGTGTGCGCCTGTCTCTGCAGCTCGTCAGCTAAAGAGCCCCGGGAAGGGCGGGTGGCCTCCCTGGGGCCCAGGAGGTGGCATCACAGAAGTGGGGTGAGGAGGCGCAGAAGCGGGACTCTTGCCTCTGGCTGGTTTCTGTCCCCACTCGGCTCCTGCCGGGATGGGAGCAATCCTTTCCTCAGTCTGCCCATCCATGGACTGGGCGCTCTTGGCTCCATTTTCCTGACTGTCCAAGGGGCCTGGCCTGATGTCATCCCATGCCCCCTTCCAAACAGAAACTCAGTGCCCTCCCCGAGGCCCCAGCTCAGCCTGGCCCAGGGCAGCAGGATTTGCCCCAGGTACCTGAGCCCACCAGAGTGGACCAGACCGGAAGTGGGCAGCCAGTGGCATCTGATTCCCTTCCCATCGTCCTGAGGGCTCCGTGTGGAGTCACCCAGGACGGCCACATGGGCTGGAGCCAGGGAGTGGGGGGGCAAAGAGCCAGGAGACCTGGGAACACAGGGCAGCCCCTGGCTTCTGCTCAGGACAGGACTTCCGGCCCTGCACTGGCCTGGCTGGGTGGGTGGCTGTCGGGCTCGGTGCAGCCCAGAGCCAGGGCCCAGCCGGGCACACGTACCTTGCAGGTCAACCAACAGGGCCTTGGCTCCCGTCACAGTCACCGAGGCAGCCTGGACAGATGAGGAAGCCCAGGCCAGGGCGGCTGTGGCCTCCTGGCGCAGCTGGAGGGAAGAGAAGAGAGGCTGGGTAGCTGCTTGGAGGGCGTCAGGGGGGCTAAACCCATACCAATGCTGCCCACAGGTCACCAGGGCCCTGACACTGACACACGCCGTTTACCAGGAGCACACAACTGTTAAACCCCAAGTCTCCGGGGAGAGTCCTGGGGCAGGAGTGGCTGCGGGACAGCAAGTCAGGGCCAGGCCTGTGGCAAGGCCAGCGCTTGGGAGGCTTCAGCTCTCAGGGGAGCCTCGGGAGTCGCCCCCTTCAACTCGGACCAGGGCAGTGGAGCAGACCCGCAGGCACTATAGCGGGGAGCCCAACGTGGCCAAGCTCTGCTGGGCGTGGGCCCTGGGCCCAGCTCCTCGGCCGGATGAGGCTGGAGCCTGGACAAAGCTGTCACTGTCACCTTGCAGGACGCCACTTAGGTCCTGTGTCTGGGCTCCGACACCTGCACCGTGGTGGCTGAGGGCCAGCCCGAGGGGAATCCGTGCAGGGGCGGAGGGGAATTCTATGTGTGATCTTTGTCACCCTTTTGTAAGTCTGAAATTGTTCCCAAGTGAAAAGTTGTTCTCAAAAATTACCTTAAAGAAGCCTTTTGTGCTTTAGAAGCGTGGCAATCGCTGCCCGATGAATTCTACCATGTCCCTATCCCTGAATTTCTACCACCTCCCCTTCTAGACAGCAGAGGCCAAGCTGCAGAGCTCAGCCAGAGCCTCAGTGACTGCTTATAGCAGCTGCTCACTAAACAGCTGGCACGGCAACTAAGGACTTCAAGAAGGAAGCCAAGCTGGGTGCGGTGGCACCCACCTGTCATCCCAGCACTCTGGGAGGCTGAGGCAGGAGGATCCTAAATTTAAACCCAGCCTGGACAAGTTAGCAAGACCTTGTTTCAAAGTAAAAAATAAAAGCACTTGGGAGGCTGAGGTAGAAGGAGCATTGTGAGTTTGAGGCCGGCTTGGGCTACGCGAGCACAAGGCCAGCCTGAGCTACATAGTGCAACCCTGCCTCAAAAAAATCAGGGCTGGGAGTTTGGCTCAGTGGCTTAAGCGCCTGCCCTGGCAGGCGCGAGGTTGTGAGTTCAATCCCCGGTAAAAAAAAAAAAAGTGAAAAATAAAAAGAAGCCAGCAATAGTGGCACACATCTGTCATTCCAGCACTTGGCGGGGGCTGAGGCAGGAGGATCGCCACAAGTTCAAGGCCAGCCTGGGCTACATAGTGGAGTTCAAAGCTACCCTGAACTATACAGTTTTCAAAAAATAGTGAGTGTCTCTAATAAGTAAAGTACAATAGGGTTAAGGATGTAGCTCAGTGTGAAACCCCTTGCTTCAATCCCTCAGCTCTCCAAGGAAAACAAACAAACAAGCAGCAAAACCCTTCCCACCCGTAACTGACACTGAGGAGGGGTGGCGGGCAGACCTGACCTCCGTGTCTGTCTACAAGGTCTCCTCTCACTTCTTTCTCAGGACACTGGGATTCCCTTCTGGGGCCCAGGCCGCCTCTGAGCCACTTCCTGCCTCTGTCCTTCCCCCTCCTGCAACTCCTGCTCCCAGATCTCCCCAGCAGGGGCCCCAGCCAAAGGTCAAGCGCTGACCTGCATGAGGGGCTCCGTCCTCCGCAGTGCTGCCCGGGCGGAGGCCTGGAGGGTCCTGGCAGCCTCGGCGGCCACACGCTCCCTTGACGCCACCTTCTGCTCCAGGGCCTGTGCTTTGAAGTCCAGGTCCCCGGCCTGCGACTGTGGAGGCTGTGGGGAGGCTGGACTCAGGTGGCCTCCTGGGTACACTGTGCAAGCTCACTGCCTTTCCTGAGTGCGTGCGTGTGCGTGTGCATGTGTGTGTGTGCGCGTGTGCGTGCACCTGTGCTGCTGAGCTACACCCCGGCCAGCTTATTGGCCAGTTTATTCCTTGTCACAGCTCAGGATCCACATTTAGGGTCCTGGGACCATGCACAGACCACCTGACGTGCTAAGTTCCAGGCGCGGAGGGGACCGCTGAGTTCCCTCAGCCCCCACGGAATCAGCCCCAAAGTAACCTAAGAGGTGGGGTCCATGTGACCGATGAAGTCACCGAGGCCTTGGGCAGGGCAGTGCTTGGCCGAAGTCACCGAGCCACAGGGGTGGAGCTGGGGCTTCCTCCCACATCCGCCCCGTGTCCTTGCTAATGTCGCTAGAGCAGAGAAGAAGCTGCAGCCCGGGTAGTAGGGTAGTATTCCCGTAAGCAGCAGCCACAGCCGCTGAGCGCTAACCCTGCTGAGCCCTGCAGGCGGGGCAGCTTGCTGTAATCACCGTCCCACGGTCAGCACCAAGCCCAGTCCTCCGCCGCTGCAGCCCCAGCCCAGCCCGCACAGAGCTCTGGGCACCCGACTGACCAGGGCTCCGGTGGCGGCCAGGGAGGCCAGGCGTGGGGCCGTGTCGTCGATGCCCTGCTGCACAGAAGCCAGCACCCTCCTGGCTTCAGGAAGCACCCGTGCCACAGCTGTGCCCAGGGCTCTCTGGGCCGCCTGGACCTCTTGGTACCTGGGAGGAAAGAGAGACCCCCATGGCCCTCGGAGCAGGGCAGAGCCCTTGCGCCCCCCACAGCCGTCCAGGCCCCCGGCAGGAGCCCCTGATGTGCGAAGGCGTTTCAGCGGCCTGGGCAGAGTGGCCCCGTGCGGGAGGCACGGAGGCGGTGAGCGGGCCTCTGTTCTTGTCCCAAAGGGCTCCGCTTGATTCCCCCACAGATCACATCTTTCGAGAGCAGCTGGCTCCTCGGGCCAAATCGTAAGGAGGAAAACACCTGGTGTCATGGAAGCCGGAGGCCCAGGCCCTGGTCTTGGCTTGGTCATACACTTGCCAGTGACCTTGGGCACGGGCGTGTCCTTCTCCACCAGCCAGTGGTGACCCGTGGGCCCCCTAACTGCTACGCACCTTGTCGTCCTGATGGCCTCTGGTTCGGTCATCACCCAGGAGGGAGGGGTTCTCTCCTGGCCACTGTCTATGCCCTGCTCCCCTGCCCTGTCTCACGGTGCGCACAGGTGGGGCACAGCGCCCACTTCCTTCCCACCTTGCCCTTCTAGATGTGGGCGCCCCTGGTCCTGGAGGGTCATGTGACCCCACCCCCCTCTGCCAGCCACATCGCCTGGCTCAGGACTGCAAACCTGAGCCGGTCAGTGGCTCACATCTCAGAACGGCCACCTGGGGCTCTGCAGATGTCATGGATCTCAGAGACCCTTGAACAGACAGAATTGAGGGTAGGGGACCCCAGAGCACAGAGGTTGAGCCGCCTGGGCAGCGGAGGCACGGAAGGGAGCTGGTGCCCGGAAGGAGCACAGCGGAGCTGCCCCGGGTTTGGTGGACGGACTCAGGGCCCCGTGCAGGGGACAGAGATTAGCTGCTGGGTTCCAGACCCCGAGGCCCCAGGCACCCCGGTCCATTCCCCGGGTTCCTCAGGGCTCTGGAGCCCCATTCAGGAACCAGTGGCCGCTGCTAGGGCCTCACGGGGTCCTGGAGTCTCAGCCCAAGCCCGCCCACACTGGGGAGGTCGCACCTGTCCTCCAGGTCCCGCTGCGTCTCCAGGGCCGCCCTGCCGTCCGCCAGGCTCCAGAGCAGCGTGGAGCTGGTGTTGGAGGCGAGCAGGGCGCGACGCACGGCGGCTTCAATCTCGGCAGCGGCGTCCCTGTGGCTGTGCGGGTCAGAGCCCGGCTGTCAGCAAGCGCTCCCGAGGAGGGGCCGGGCCCGAGCTCACCCAGCTGCCTTCCATCTGCCCGGCGGCCACAGGGGCACTGCAGCCAGGTGCCAGGCAACTCCTTCCTGCCACCCCAGCTACACCTGTGGTCCTTTCATCACACATTACAGCAGCTCAGCTTAGCAATACATTATATGGTCGCTCTAACAGAGAGGGCACAGAGGAGTGGCCAAGACAGCCAGGGGTCAAAGCCTGGCAATATTGCTTTCAGGCTGTGTGTCCTTAGGCAACTTATCTGATGTCTCTGAGTGTTTCCTCGTCTATAAGATGAATCTAAGGTCCCTAGAGCTAAAGGAGAAAACTGCCACCAATCTTATGCTTTTAGCATCCTAGGATGTTTATTTGAGGCAGTGGATAAAACAAGCCCAGTGTCTATTAGGACCACATGAGCAGTATGTGGAGGAACTGTACACCGGCATACTACACAGCTGCAAAAAGGAAATTGATAGGGACAACAGATTATTGGTGGTCAGCAGCTGGAGAGGCTGAAGAAAAGTGAGATATGATTTTAAAAAAAAGGATACAAGGTTGGTTCTGGAGATGATAAATGCTCTGAAACTGATTGCGATGGTTGTAAACTCTGAATATATTGTTATATGGTTTGTATCTCAATAAAACTGTTATCAAACAAAATGGTGTCAGATTTTTAGATGTTTTCAGTGGAGCAAACTTTGTCCCCCTCACCTCTGACCACGCTCCCCCTGCAAACCTCTCCTTCCCATGGTGACGAGGGTTCCCCACAGGGCGGCCCTGGACTCACCTGACCCCAACGCCTAGATAGGGGCATCTGGGGGCTGACCCTGATCCTGGATGCCCTAGGAGGGGCTGGGCCCCTGTTGATTGGTGGGGATGACCTCACCCCACCCTGGGGGATGGGGTTCACTCACCCCCTGGCGAGGGCACGGGCCTCTGTGGCCAGATGGCTCCAGTTGGAGGGCTGTCTGGGCCCGTCCTGGAGAATCACCTTCGGAGAAGAGGAGGAAACTGAGGCCTGGCCTGGAAGGGCAACAGCCACACCTTGGTAAATACTGGGGCCGAAGCTGACCATGCTGGCAAGTTTCTGGTTGTGCTTTGTTTTTTGAGACAGGGTCTCACTATGTAGTCCAACCTGGCCTGAACTCACTATATAGCCCAGGGTGGCCCTGAACTCAAGGCAATCCTCTTGCCTCAGCCTCCTGAGTGCTAGGATTATAGGTATGCAACAGCACACCTGGCTAGTGCTGTACAGAGTCAACATTTGGGGTGTAGAGCCCCTGAACACAGAAATACTGGTAACGTCACTGCACATCACCTCCCGTGCCTTCCCTGGGTAGATGGCAAAGGTTGTCTCACTCGGGCACAGAGGAGGCACTGTGTGACTCCCACTCTGCAGAGGACACGGGTCTCCCGTAAGGGGAGGCCTGGCCCAAGTCACCAGGTGACGGCCCAAGCCGGGCTCAGCGGGAGGGGGTCCCCAGGTACCAGAGATGTCAGAATGCTGGCTGCGTGCAGAATCTCATCTTGTGCAGACTCCAGGGTCATGCCCAGGTCAGCCAGCTGGGTGCAGGTCTTCTGGGCTCCGGCCCGGGCACAGCCAGCAGCCTCACTCAGGGCCTGCAGCCGCTCCTGGGCAGCCTTCACAGCACCCTCGAGGCCGGTCAGCTGCCCCAGGAGGGCTTCCCGTGTCCCTGCAGAAGCCCACGGCCTGGAGTCACGGAGTGGGGAAGGTACCACACGAACACCCCAAACCCATCCACAGACACAAAGGGTGAGCCTGCGAGAAGGTAAATGAAGCCCACAGGTCTCGCAGAGCAAGTCGGCCATGCACATGGCACTGTGAGGGGCCCAGGCCTCCTGGAGCCACACAATAATCAAGTCTGGGAGCTCGGACAGCCAGGACTCCTGCCCAGGTCTGCTCTGAGATTTGTCCCAATGAGGCTCACATGTGCACAGCAGGCCGCCCTTCTTTTTGTGTTAGGTTTTCACCTAGATGTCCCCCAAGAGCCTCACGCGCTTACAGGTGGGGCCTTTGGAAGGCAACAGGATTACAGAGGTTCAGAGCTGACTTGCAGCTAGGAGGCGGGGCCTAGGTGCAAGACAAGGGCCGCTGGGGGCGTGGGATGGTTGTTGTGGGCGGGGCCTGGCAGTGGGCGGGGCCTGTCATTGGGGGTGTGGCCTGGAAGGGTTCATCTCCCTCCCCTGCACCTCCCTTCCCTTCCCACTTCCTGTCCCCCACACCGTGAGCAGCTCTCCTCTGCTATGCCCCTCTGCCATAGCATCCTCCCTCGGACCAGCCAACTATGGCCGGAAACATGAGCTGGGGACATGGCAGTAACAGAGGGGCCGAGGTCAGGAGCACACGGCTCCGCCCGTTCAGCACCTGGACAGCGTTCAGGGAGCACTCATGGGCTGCCCTGAGGGTACCGTCTAGACGGGCGGACTGGGACAGACACAGAGGTTAGGACAAGAGGGCTGGGCACCCTGGAGGAGAGCTCCTGGAGACAGGACCCCACCCTGCGGCAGCAGGCAGCAGGCTGCGTCCAGGGCTTGCAGCTCTGCACTGCCCGCCCCACCCTGCTCTGTACCTGGCAGCAGGTGGAGGCCCTGGTGGCCGTCCCCCCCGGGGGCTTCTCCCTGCAGAATGTCTAGTGGCCCCCAGGGACTGCCACAGTCGGGCCACTGCTCCATCAGGGTCAGCCTGGCCTTCAGCTTGGCCACCTGCAGGGCACGGGGCCGGAAATGTGTGTAAGGCCGGTGGCCTGGAAGTCCCGCCTGGTGTCATCCTTGGCGTCTGCCAGGCAAGCCCTCCCCTCGGGTTCCCTTCTCCAAGTTCTATGCCAGGCTTCAATGCCAAGGTCCTAGTTTGGGGTTTTTTTGGGGGGGGTGGTTTGAGGCTTTGTTTTGTTTTTTCGTTTGGGCTTTTTGAGACAGGGTCTATGTAGTTCAGGTTGGCTTCAAACTTGTGGTGCTCCTCCTGCCTCAGCCTCCTGAGTGTTGGGATTGCAAGTGTGTGCCACCACACCTGGCCTATTCTGTTTTTTTTTTTTGTTTGTTTGTTTGGTTTTTTTTGAGTCAAGACCTCACTATGTAGCTCAGACTGGCCTCAAATTTGTGGAGCTCCTCCTGTTTCAGCCTCCCACATGTGAGATTATAGGCATGTGCCACCATACCTGGCTTTGATGACAAAATCTGACGCAAGCTCATTTGGAAGCAAAACCAGAAAAGGTGCCTTGGGTATAAATAAACGTGCTGCCCTACATGAGGATCACCAGCTGTGCTCATGCGGCTGGCCCGCTTTCCCCAGGAGGAAAGGAACCTCGTACTCAGCACAGGCCAGCTTCTCTGTCCACAGCGCCACGTGTCCAGGAGCCCCACTGTGGCCAGCAAGGGGCTGCAGCTTTGGAGTGGGAGGGGGGCATGGGGTTACCGAGGCTGCCCCTATCGTGGTGCAGGACAATGCATGAGGCTCGGGGAGGGGGACCCCGGAGGGTTAACCCCAGCGCTCCAACTCCTCACTCCGCACCACCCACCTCCCTCCTCCAAACTGTACTGGAGGGTGGGTGATGGTGCACGCCTGTCATCCCAGCACTCGGGAGGCTGAGGCAGGAGGACCACTTTGAGTTCAAGGCCAGCCTGGACTGCAAAGAGAGATCCTGTCTCAAAAACAAACGTTGTACAAGCCTCACCTCCCCACCAAGGGGGCGGCTGTCGTCTCCCGCACTGACCCTGAGAAGGTGCGAGGCCTCAGTCCAGACGCTCAGCAGAGGAAGGAGCGAGAGTCCCCCCCTCTCCTGTTCACTGGGAGCAGGGCAAGGGCCGAGCTGGGCGGGCACGGGGAAGGGGGCTGGCGGGCCGGGGAGGAGCTGTGGGTGGGCGGGTAAGCTCACCTCCCCCTTCACCAGGCCGTAGCAGGGCGGGCACTCCCGGCAGTGCGTGCCGCCCGCCGAGGGGAAGAAGTTGTCCTGGCAGCGGTCACACTTGTAGCCCACGAAGCCGGGCCGGCACACGCACGTGCCGTTCTCATGACACTGGGCCGAGGCGGCGCCCAGCGGGGAGCACCTGCAAGCTGGGGACCGGCGACAGTGGGCGGCAGGATCCACACACACAACCCCTGGCCCCACGCCCTCAGGCCTGGGACGCTCTCGGGACCCTGGTGGGGGGGTGGTCTCGGGCAGATTCCTGGGCTGCTCTCCGGACAGTCCATCAGAAGCTGCACTTACGTCACCATCCCTGGGGCCTGAGGACCAGCCAGGTTCAGGAGCTGCCAGCGTAGCCCAACCCAATGACTGGGGAAACTGAGGCTCACAGAGGTGACACACTGACCCCGGATACACAGGGATTAAGGGTGGCATTGGGGACACAGTCTGCAAGCTGCCCCAGGACGCTGCCACCCTCCCCACGCTGTGGTACGCTCCGTTTCTCCAGCCACGTGCAGGCCGCTGCCCCCGAGTCTGCCGACCCCTCCCTTCCGGCACCACATCCCATCTTGCAGGGAGACCTCGGCCCCTGCCCTGGTCCCCCTCCCCGACAGCCCCTGCAGGGCCTGGCCGCCTTACCCCGGCAGCCCTTGATGGAGAAGCTGAAGAAACCCAGCTGACACCTGTCACAGGCCAGGCCCGTGACGCCGGGGCGGCAGTGGCACTGCCCGGTCTCGGGGTGGCACTGGTTCTCCTGGGAGCCCAGTGGGTGACACGTGCAGCTGTGACAGGGAAGGCACCAGGTTCGAGGACAGCTCCAGGCCACTCCCGGCCTGGCCTCTGCTGTGCCCAAGGGAGCCTCAGCCCCACGGGACAGCCCTCCCCCAGGTAAGCAGCCCTGGGGACAAATGTGTCTCAGAGAGGCCCCGCTTCCCACCTGCGGCAGCCCCTGCCCGGCTGGAGGTCGTAGAAGCCGGGGTTGCAGAGGCTGCAGTCCCTGCCGGCGACGTGGGGCAGGCAGGCGCACTGGCCGGTCACCGGGTCACAGGACGTCTGCTCGCTGACCGAGCCCACCGGGCTGCAGCTGCAGGCTGCGGGGGGAGCACGACAGGGTGTTGGGGAATAATGGAGGTGGGTCCACAGCCTGCGGGGTGGGGTCCCAAAGAGGCTGAGAAGCTGGGGGAGCCCCAGAGATGATGCTTCTTGAGCCCCTCAGGGAAAGGGCTCAAGTCTCAGCCATTTGCTAGGTTACTGGGGAAACAGTGGAGTTGGCACAGGCCTGGAATCCCAGCAATCTAGGAGGCTGAGGCAGGAAGATCTCAAGCTTAGCCTGGGCAATGCAGCAATCTAGTGGGACCCTGGCTGAGACCTGAACTCCCTGTTTCTAAGTTTCTAAGACGCACAGGCTGAAAGGGACCTCGGAAAAGGCCAAGTCCCTGTTCTGTGGAGAGAAGGGACAGAGAGGGGAGAGACAGGTCTAAGGTTGCCCAGCCCGGAAGCTGGTTGGGGAGGAGTCCTCACTCCCCCACGTGCTTGGCACAGCACGGGGCGTCACTGGCCCAGTCCGCGGGTCGGGCGGCCGGTACTCACGTGTGCACTTGTCCGCTGGCCGCGGGGCCAGGGCACTGCCGTAGAAGCCTGCACGACACCGCTCACAGCTCTTGCCAGTCGTGTTGTGCAGGCAGCGCAGGCAGTGCCCCGACAGGGGGTCGCAGTTGCCCACAGCGTTCGGATCCACGTTCCCGCTGCACTGGCACCGGCGGCAGGGCTGGGGGGCTCCAGAGAGCCCCAGCGGATCCCCAAAGAAGCCGTCGTCACAGCTCTCACAGCGCCGCCCTGTGGAGGAGGGGCGATGGGGTGACCACTGCTGGCCAGCTGTGCCGCCGAGGGCGGGGGCCGGGTCCCACCCGCTGCTCACTGGCTGTGTGGCCTGCGGCGAGCTGCAGTGCCTCTCCGAATGCCAGCCCCTCATCTGCAGAGCAGACAAGCAGGGCTGCGCCCCCAGGGCCTCGGAGATGGCTCAGGACAGTTATTTCTTTCCTTTTCATTTCGTCTTTTGAGACAGGTTCTTGCTATGGAGCCCAGGCTGGCCTTGAACTCACGGTGATCCTCCTGCCCTGGCCTGAGTGCTGGGATCACAGGTGGACGCCACCATGCCCGGCTTCCACTGCCATCTTGATTGTCACTCCCACGGTCATCGTCTTCATCGTTGAGGTCACTGCTACCCTCCTCCTCCTGGTCGTTACCTTAACATCTGTCACCATCATCCTGACCATGACCTCACTGGCAGCCTCTCCATGGTCACCATCCATCACTGTCCTTCCTGTCACCCCCTTCCTGGCCCCTTTACCTCTGTGTCACCCTCCTGCCCTGCCCTGGGCTGCCCGAGTCGGCCACCTCTTCATGCCCGGGGTCGCCATGAGCCGCAGAGGAGCTGGGATGTGAGGAGGCTTTGGCCCGGTGGCCCAGGGAGCCACGGAGGACACAGAGGGCACGAAAGGACGCACTCGGACATCACGTGGCGTCACCCTCCTTTGTAATCACGTCCCTCTCTGCCTGTGTCCACAGCAAGCAGGCATTTGGGGGATTCAGAGACCCAAACTGTAGCCGTGGAACTGCGGGGGGTCAGAGGACGGTGCATTCACACTGCTTCCACTGTGGGAGACTATACTAATTTCATGGTCTAAAATACAATGGTTGTCAGCTGGGGGCAGGGGCACAGGCCTTTAATCTAGAAGGTGAGGCAGGAGGACTGCAAGTTTGAGCCCCATCTGCGCAATTTAGAGACTTAGCCAGACCCTGCCTTAAGGTAAAAAGTCCTGAACAGCCAGGTGTGGTGGTGCACACCTGTAATCCCAGCACTCAGGAGGCTGAGGCAAAAGGGTCACTGTGAGTTCAAGGCCAGCCTAGGCTACAAAGTGAGTTCAAGGCCAGTCTGAACTACATAGTGAAACCCTGTCTCAAAAAAAAGACTAACAAAACAAAACAAAAGAGCAACAACAGAAAAGTGCTGGGGACATAGTGCTGGGGGAAGATCCTGGATCCAATCCCCAGTATTTTCAAAAAAGAGGGGTGCTGGCACAAGGCCTTGAATCCACAGTCCGCCCCAATGATCCCCCCCGCAATATCATCCTGCAGCTCCGTCCCACCTGTGTCCAGCTCAAGTCTCCGTCTGCTCACAGTTGGGGAGCCAGGAGCCAGGCGACACTGAGGGGGAGTGCGAAGGCCGGGCTGGGGGTCTCCCCGTCCTGGCCTCGTGGCTGGAGGGGCTCAGGGACCTGCTTTTAGAAGACTCCCGGGGAAGCAGGGCCGTGGACAGGACGGACCGGATGCCGCACTGGCTAAGGACACCAGGCTGACGCAGAGGTCAGGGCTGCAACGTTCGCCTCCCGGAGGTCCGGAAGAGCGGCACCCGGGGGAGAAAGGACCAGGCCATGCGGGGCAGGGGCGGCGGGGGTGTCCGCATCGGTTAACAGGCACAGAGGCTCCGCCCGGGACAGGGAGCTGAATGCTGCGGAACGCGTGCAGCAATGATGGCGAAAGCCGTGGATTTTATGTGGTGTATTTTACCACAATGAAAAATTAATAATGTAATCCACAAAAGCCATTTAATCGCACATGATAAGTGGGTGAATTGTTGGGCACATGAATATCCCAAAAGCTATTGAAAAAAAAATCAGCTGTCCTGGATGGCCCAGAGTCCTGCAGCAAGAAGGAGAAATGGGGGAATGCTGGGAATTTGGGGGGCAGGGAAGTTCTGCCTCACATGTTATCTGATGGCATTTTTTTAAAAAAAGCTGAGAGGTTCTTTTGGTGTTTTGAGACAGGGTCTCACTATGAAGCCCAGGATGACCTTGGATGACCAGGCTAAACTAGGATGCTCAATAGGTTAAAATACTTGCAGCTTACATTGGGGTTACCAGGGCCAGGCATGGTGGTACACGCCTGTAATCCCAGCACTTGGAAGGCAGGAGGATCACTGAGAGTTTGAGACCAGCCTGGGCTACAAAGTGAGTTCAAGGCCATCCTAAACTACGTAGTGAAATCTTGCCTCAAACAGACAAAAAAACTCGAAGCAGTCCTCTTGCCTCAGCCTCCTGAGTGCTGGGATTGCAGGTGTGCACCCTCATGCCCCGTTTAAAAGCTGTAAATTTAGTCCGTGCTTTTCCGCCTTTGCTGTGGGTCGCAGTTTCCCACGGAATCCTTCAGGGCTACAGACCCAGGGGCTCTGTCTGAAGCCATGGCACCTGGCACCCAACGTGGCATTTTCAGAGCTCATGGGGATGTGCCCTAGGTTGTGACAGCACCCCTCAGCAGGCTGGGGCCTTGAGCATGCGACTCAAATGTCCCTGGAGGTCAACCCTGCCACCCCTAAGCCGGGGTTTCCCCCACCAGCCACACTGCAGATGTGGGACCCACTCCCAGAACCTGGGTAGAATCAGGCACAGGGCCTGGGTCTCCCCACAGGGCAGAGCCCGGGGCACGAGCGGCTCACCTCTCTGGCCCGGGGGGCAGTGTGTACACACCACCTCGCCGCTCCCCGGGACGGTGGTGCAGGCTGACTGGCTGGGACACGGACAGGGCTTGCAGTCGTCGGCTTGGCCCGAGGAGGGGTTGCCATAGAAACCTGGCAAGCAGCGCTCACAAGACGGGCCCTCGGTATGGTGGCCGCACAGGCAGGTCCCTGAGGGGCAAGACAAGCACCTGCTGGCCACTGCCCTGGGCCAGAGCGGGCTGAGAGGGTGGGCATCCTGCAAAGAGGCTGGCAGCTCCTCCCGGCAGGCGTGGGGTGGGCACCCAAGCGCTGCAGGCTCACAGTCGCTACGTGGTACCCGCGCCTGCCTGGAAGAGCCGCCCACAGCTCTCACCTCGGGGTCCCTGCCCAAAACATGGGAATCACAGGGGCCCTGACCTCAAAGGGACCCTGTCAGGGCTCAGCAGGCCGCACACTCACCGAGCCCCGCCCCCCCGGGCACACGTCACCAGCATTTCTGTTATCACGGCCGACTGGCGTTCCCGAGCTGCCTCTGAACTGCTGGAAGACACAGCCAGCACCTTTTTCCTTTTTTTGTGGCCCCGGGGATCAAACCCAGAGGTGTTCCACCTGACCTACATCCCCAGTTCTTTTTATTTTTTATTTTGAGATGAGGTCTAAGTTGCCCAGGGTGTCCTGGAAATGGTGATCCTCCTGCCTCAGCCTCCCAAGGAGCTAGGATTACAGGTGAGCACCGCCCATTCTGCTTTCTGTGTCCTCTTAATGTCAAAGGACCACAAGACAGAGGGACTCACCCCAAAGGAGGCACAGAGCACGCATGATTTGGGTGCACCCTGTGTGGGGTCCGTGGACACCCAGGGGTCACCCCTGCTGTCTGGTGCCTGGAGATGGGGGCTTCTGTGAACCCCTTCTCCAGCCCAATAATGCCTGGTGCCCACCCAGAGCCTGGGCACGGCAGGCGCCATGGCAGGGACTGGACAAGAAGTGTGGCTGCAAAAGGGGTCCCCAGAGAGCACATCCGGTGCTCAGCCAGGGCTGGGACAGACAGCAGGGCAGAACCTACAGGCTCCTGACTCCGGCCTGAGCAGGGGTGGCCACTCTGCCCTGTCACAGAGGACTTGTCCATGTTCTGCGAGAAGTCCTGGCAGGGCTGGGGATGACACATTGGCACCATCCCACCAGAGGACTCTGCTTCCTCAACAGGGTCTGCCTGGGGCATGGTGTGGGAGGATAGGGAAGCCTCATCTGGGTTTGATTGGTGATGCCTGCCATGGGCACAGGAAGGGAGGACACCCACGTTCCTGCCCCAGGCTCGTGGGTGGGGCTGGAGGCCTGTGTGACCTGAGCGAGGTCTCCCTGTCTGCTCTGTTACGGATAGGGACCAGCAGCCGGAAGTGACCAGCTGCCCTGGGCAGCCAGGCTGGTGGGAGGAGCGGCTCTGCCACTTCCTGGCCCTGGGGCCGCCCTGCACCGCAGCCCCTCCCTTGACTTGGGACAATAATGGTGCAGGTGTCAGCGGTGCGTCAAAGGCTCTTGGCACGAGCAGTGAGCTGGTGACACTATCTGTTATTTCCCGGTGTCCCAAATGTAAGGACCTGGGTCACCTGCATCTCCCCAGGGAAGGCCTGGGGCTCACCCTCCAGCAACACTGAGCTTCAGGATTAACCGTGTTGGAGCCTGGGTGCCTCCCCGTCTCCGTGTGGCCTGGGCAGTGTGTGCGAGATCACTGTCCCCACCGCACAGGAAGCAGGCTGGCTCAGGGAGGGCAGTGACTTTCCCAAGGCCACAGGCCACCAAGGGGCAGGGCTGGCATGTCTGTGGCTCCGGGCTGGGCTGACACCTGGGAGCTGCTGCGCCCTGTGTGGCTCTGTGAATGCCCCCTCTGCCGTGGTCACCTGTCACAGTAATGCCTCTGCCCATTTATTTTGAGACAGGCTATAGTTCAGTCTGGCCCTGAACACACAGCAATCCTCCCGCCTCAGCCTCCCAAGTGCTGAGATTACAGGCACGCATCACTACGCCCAGCAGCCTATGCCCTTCTGTACCGTGAATGCCAGGCAGGACCCTTGAGGACTTCACTGAGCTCCTGGAGGAAGAGATCCGTCTAGAGAGGGGGTGGGCACCAGGACAGACAGCCCACAGGGTGCCTGGCTGGAGGCCTCACCGGATACACACAGGATCCTTGGCACAGAGCTGCCTGCTTTTATTAAACTAGGAGCCGCCTGGGCAGGGGCATGAGCACGGCCAAGTGCCAGGCTGACCCTGTATGGGCCCGTGCAGTACGTGTCTCACTGCAGCCCAGGCGGCCTGCGGGTGGAGGGTCAGGGACTTACCTGTATTGGGGTCACAGGTGCCATGCTGGTTACAGGTGCAGGGGACACAGCTGGCATAGGGACCCCCCCGTGGCGTCTCCCTCTTGTATCCTGGAGCACAGGATTCACAGAACTGGCCCGTGTAGCCCTGGGGACATGAGCAGGTCTCCACCCAGGTGGCTGGTGGGGACAGGCCCAGCTGGGCCCGAGCCGACGTGAGCCTCACCTCGCTCAGGAGCACCTGGCCTGCAGGGTGAGGAGAGAGGAAAGCTGCGTGCGTGTCCCCTCACACTCTCCTGTGCCATCTGCAGGGTGACAGGCCACGACTACAGAGGCAGCTGTGACTTTTTTTTTTGGTACCAGGAATTGAACTCAGGACCTTGTGCTTGCCAGGCAGGTGCTGTGCCACTGAGCTACATCCCCAGCCTGTGATTTATAGTTTGCTTCTTTCTTGAGACAGGGTCCTACTATGCAGTTCAGGCTGGTCTCGTGCTCACTTTGTAGCCCAGACTGGGAAGGAGACATTAGTGCTCTTTCCTTCTTTCTTTTTTTTGGTACTGGGGATCAAACTCACAACCTTGCGCCTGCCAGGCAGGTGCTTACGCCACTGAGCTAAATCCCCGGCCCTATCTGCTGCATTTTTAATCACACCTCATCTACCTTCAGCTCCCACTTCTATCTGTTGTTCTGAAAATTTGACTGTTAGAAAATCACAGCTGCAGCCGGGCGTGGTGGCGCACACCTTTAATCCCAGCACTTAGGAGGCTGAGGTAGGAGAGTTGTGAGTTCGAGGCCAGCTTGGGCTACAACGAGAGCGCAAGGCCGGCCTGAGCTACACAGTGTGACCTTGCCTCAAAAAACCAGGGCCGAGAGTTTGGCTCAGTGACTTAAGCGCCTGTCTGACAGGTGCGAGGTTGTGAGTTCAATCCCCGGTGCCGCAAAAACAAAAACAAACAAAACAAAACAAAACAAAACAAATCACAGCTGCAAACCAGGCGTGGTGGTGCATGCCTGTAATTCCAGCACTCTGGAGGCCGAGGCAGGAGGTGCACCCCGAGTTCGAGGCCACCCTGGGCTACAATAGTGAGCTCAAGTCCGACCTGAACTACGTGGTGAGATCCTGTCTCAGGAAAAAAAGACCAATTATAGTAGAAGACTGGGGAGTGGGGAACTCACAGGGCCTGCACTGAGCTGGGTGCTCCCTCCGAACAAAGTTTAAAGTGTTATTTCCTAAGGTTTTCAGTGATATAAAAGGGTATTGACACTAACGAATGTAACAGCTCAGTAATTTAAATGTTTCTTTTAATGGGAGGATTTTGATTGAAAAGAAGCTAATTGACATGGAAATGACAGGGAAATTTCTTATTTGCAAGGAAAATGAACATTTTCTATTCAAGTAGGCAACAATGTGCTCATTTTGGAAATAAATTTGACTGACATTTGCGGGGGGGGGGGCACCCAGGTGTGGATGCAGGAACGCAGAGCAGGAAATGCTTCTAGTAGCAGGAGTAGAGGAGCCGAGCGGGTCAAACTTTGCCAACACTCCCCACACACACACTAAAAAACCAACTATCAACTCCGGGAAAAATATTAAAATAAAGGATCTGCGGGTGCGGTTGGCAGATGGCAGGCAGACGCCGCCGCTCATCACAACAGAGACGAGGCCGGCCCTGCGGAGGGAAACTTGGCAGCCTGCATCAAAACCTAAAATGTGTGTTCCTTGGCCTAACGTTTCCACCCCTAGGGCGTTGTTTTGAAGATACTCCTGCGGGGACGCACGCACAGACCTGACAGATCCCCACCTCTTGCAGCCCTGGGTATCCCGGGGACCCCCGGCATGGACGTGTCTGTCGCTAGAGCCTGGCTGAGCGCTCTTGCGTGCACCTGTGCCACAGAATCCTGCGAAGTGGGCAGAGAGAACCCGCCTTCCTATGAGTGACGCTGAGGAGCGATGGCCAAGGAACCGTGAGCAGAAGGAAGAAGCCCCGGAATGTTGCCCTGTGTGATCAAATTTCTGTATTACAGGGTGGCGGGTGTTTGAAAACAGGAACTTGCTGTGTAGTGCAGGCTGGCCTTGGACCTGATGTAGCCCCAGCCATCCTTAAACTCACAGTGATCCTCCTGCTTCAGCCTCCCTGGTGCTCAGGTTACAGGCATGCACCACCACACCTGGCTCAAATGTCTGTATTAAAAAACAGTGTCAAGCCGGGCATGGTGGTGCACGCCTGTAATCCCAGCACTCAGGAGCCTGAAGCAAGAGGATCGTTGCAAATTTGAGACCAGCTGGGTCTACAAAATGAGCTCAAGGCCAACCTGAACTTCATAGTGAGACCCTGTCTCTTTAAAAAAAAAAAAAAAAAAAGAGTGTTAAGAAGCCACACATGGAAAAGTTGAAAGTGACACGCCCCCAAACGGGATCTGTGGGAAAGCCTGGGGCTTGGGCTCCAGGGGAAAGGACCAGTGCGTCCCCCTGCGACAGAGGGCCACAGGCATTGTGAAGGCGCCCTGTGCTCTGGAGGAGGTGCTGCGAGGAGCGGAAGTGAGATTTCTGGGGCAGAGGAGGAAAGGGGAGGCCCTCAGGGCCTGGGGGCTGTCGGGGAGCTGACAAGGATGGGGGCGATGCAGGCAGTGAGACCACAGCTCCAAGGGAGGAAGAGGGAGCTGGAGCCCGAGGGGCCGAGGAGAGCTGGGCGCCTAAGCCACAGGCTCCCAAGCGAGCAGAATCACTCAGCAATCCAACAGCCTCGGGTTGTCAAGATGGTAGGGACGCAGGGGCTGGAGACACCCTGACTTGCAGTGAGTAGAAACAGTCTGTGTCTGTGACTTCCAGGCATCCTGCTGGAGGCCAAAAGGGCAGAAACATCCCTCTGTGAACAGCTGAGCCAGCCAGGTGTGGTGACAGGCACCCATAATACCGGCACTCTGGGAGGCTGAGGCAGGAGGATTTCAAATTTGAGCAAAATCTGGGCAACTTAGTGACTTAGTGAATACTTGTCTCAAAAAAAAAAAAAAAAAAAAAAAA
>RJWM01034676.1:0-19521 GCA_004363535.1 Dasyprocta punctata | reverse complement strand
AGTCTTTTCTGGTTCCAAATGAATTTTAGGAATATTTTCTCTAGATTTGTGAAGTATGTTAATGGTATTTGGATCAGGATTGCATTAAATCTGTATAACTTTTGGAAATATGGCCATTGTCACTAGGTTGTTTCTTCCTATCCAAGAGCAAGGCATATCTTTCCATTTTCTGATATCCACTTCAATCTCATTTTTTAGGCTTCTCTAATTTTCACTATAGAGATCTTTTACATTTTTTGTTAGATTGATTCCTAAATATTTCGTTTTTTAGATGATATTGTGAAGGGTGATCTTTCCTTGATTCCTGTCTGTTTGAGTTTGTTATTTGTGTACATGAATGCTATTGATTTTTGAGTATTGACTTTGTATCACTCTATACTACTGCATTTTGACATTAAATCTATGAGATTTTTGGTGGAGTTTTTGGGGAATCTCCTATGTAGAGTATCATGTCATCTGCAAGTAATGATAATTTAACTTTTTCCTTTCCTATCTTTATTGCTTTCTTCTCCCTCTTGTCTAAATGCTCTGGCTATTTACAGAACTATATGGAATAGGAGTAGTGATAATGGACATCCTCATTTGTTACTAATTTTAGAGTGAAAACTTTCAATTTTTGACAATTTAATATGATGTTAGCTGTTGATTTGTCATTGATGGCTTCTATAAGATTGAGGTAAAGACCATCTATTCCAATTCTCTATAAGGTTTTTATCATGAATGGGTATTAGACTTAGTCAAATTATTTTTCTGCATCTATTGAGATGAGCATGTGATTTTTGTCTTTGGTTCTATTAATATTGTGTATTACATTTATTGATTTGCATATGTTGAACCATCCCTGCACCCCTGGGATGAATCCTACTTGGTCATGATGTATAATCTTCTTGATGATTTGATGTACTCTGTTTGCCAGTATTTTATTAAGGACTTTTGCATCTATGTTCATTAGGGAGATTAGTGTTCTTTTTGTTGTTGTTGTTGGGTTCTTCTCTGGTTTTGGAATCAGGGTAATACTTGCTTCCAGAAATGATTTTGGAAGTTCTGCTTCCCTCTTAATTTATTTAAAGCATTAGTGGCATTAGTTCTTCTCTAAATGTTTTGTGGAATTCAACAGTGGTCCATCAGGATATAGATTTTTCTTTGTTGTTAAATTTTTATTTACATTTTCAATTTCATTGGCTGATATCAGGTTATTTAGAATTTTTATATCTTCTTGATTTAGTTTTGGCAATTCGAATGTGTCTAGGAATCTTTCCATTTCTTCTGTGTTTTCCATCTAATTAGAATACAGGTTTTCATAGTAGGTATTGATGATCTCCTAGATTTCTGTGGGACCCATGGTGATTTCCCCTTTTTTCATTCATAATTGGTTTTTTTGTTTTTTTGTTTTTTTGTTTTTTGTTTTTGGTACCAGGGATTGATTCATGACCTCGTACTTGCCAGGCAGGTGTATCCTGCTGGGCTAAATCCCTGGCCCCATGAATTTGTGCTTTTTCTTTCCTCTTTTTGATGAGGTAAGCTAATGGTGTATCAATTTTATTTATTCTTTCAAAGAACCAACTTTTCAATTCATTGATTCTTCATATTGATTTTTTAGTCTTTATCATGCTAATTTCTGCTCTTATCTTTATAATCTCCCTCCTACAAGCTTTGGGTTTGATTTGTTCTTCTTTTTCTAGAAGTTTGAGGTTCAACATTAGATTGTTTATTTGAGCTTATTTTGATTTCCTGATGTGTGAGTTTATCACTATATATTTCCCTCGTCATACTGCTTTCATTGCGTCTTTAATTTCCTCTGTGATCAATTGGTTGCTCAGAAGGGTCTTGTTTAATTTCCATGTGTTAATCTAGTTTTTGTGATTTCCTTTGTCATTGATTTCTAGTTTTATTGTGCTATGGTCAGATAGTATGCATAGGATGATTTCAATTCCTCTTTACTTAAACATGTTTTGTCAGCTAATATATGATCTATTTTGGTGAACGTCCCATGTACAGCTGAGAAGAATATATTCTGATGTTTTGGGGTGGAACACTACAGACATGTACCAAGTCCATTTGTTTACCAGCTTGGTTTAATTCTAATATTCCTTTGTTGATTTTTTTTTTTTTTTGTCTAGTTGATCTATTTGTGGGAGTGGAGTTTTAGGGTCACCCAGTACAATTGTGTTAGTTCTTATTTGTTTTTTCATGACAGTTAATATTTGTTTTATGTAGTTGGGTGAACCTGTGTTTGGTGCATAAATACTTCCTAGGAGGTATCTTTTCCTCCAGATGTCTTCTAGATATGAGTAGTTCTTGGTCTGTCTCTTCTTGGAGTTCTCCCTTAACAGGTATGTAGTGACCTTCTTTGTCTCTTTCGATCAGTTTTGACTTAAAGTTTGCATTGTCTACAAATAGAATAGCTACCGCTGTTCTTTCCTGGGTTCCTGTGGCATGGAAAATTGTTTTCCATCCTTTGACTTTTAGTCTATGAATTTTTTCTTGGGTTAAATATGTTTCTTGAATGTGGCATATTGTTGGATCTTGCTTCTTGATCCATTTTGCCAGCCTGTTTATTTTGATTGGTGAGTTGAGACCATTTACATTGATGGTTATAACTAATATGTATTGGCTTTTCTTTTTCTTTTTTTCTTTATTTTATTTTAAAGAGAATAAAACAAAACAAAACAAAAAACAGAACAAAGAGGATCAGCACAGAACAATGCAAGCGACACAGGACTTCAAAATAAGACAACAGGAAATCAACAGTGGCTACCATAAAGTCTCTTGTTTCCTTCGAAACAGTTGTCCATACCTTCACACACAAATTCAAATGAAACAAAATAATATAAAACCAATCAAAACAAAAGAATGAAAGCATTATGGGCCTTCAAAACCAGACAATAGGAAATCAACAATGGCTACTATAATGTCGGTTGTTTTCTTCAAAATAGCTGTCCATACTGGCTTTTCTTTTTCATGTTGTTTTCCTGTTGTTTGTTCCCTACTTTTCTCTGCAGCTTAATTGCTTGCCCTGCCTGCCAGCTTCTTTTTATTGGTGTTCATGTGTTTGTGGTCTTCATTGTATCTTTTTAATATATCCTTCAGAGCATTCTGTAGAGCTGGTTTAGTGGTCATAAATTCTTTCGGTTCTTTGTCATGGAAGTATCTTATTTCTCCATCAATTTTGAAAGATAGTTTTGTGGGCTACATCAATCTGGGTTGAAGGTTGTTTTCCTTTAGGACTTGAAACACCTCACTCCAAGCTCTTGATTTGAGGGTTTCTATTGAGAAGTCCACTGTGATTCTGATGGGCTTTCCTTTTAAGGTGATATGTTTCTTTTCTCTTGTCATTTTTAGTATCTTGTTCTTGTGCTGAATTTCTGGAATCTTGATTATTGTATGCCTTGTTGTAGATTTATTTTGGTCATGGCTATTTGGAGTTCTATATGCTTCATTTATTTGTATGTCAAATTCTTTATCTATGTTTGGGAAGTTTCCTATCATTATTTGTGTGAAGAGGTTTTTAATGGTTTTTTGCACTATCTCCAGTTTTCTCCCTGATTTAAGTCAACCTTATGTTGCTGTTCTTTGCTTCATCCTGCATGTCTTGGTTACTTTTCTCTCATTGTTGAGACAAAGTAACTGACACAAAAATGAAAGATGGAAAGGTTTATTTAGCTTACAGTTTTTGGTGGTTTCTGTCCATAATCAGCTGACTGTAAGACAGAGTGGCGTGGCACTGGGGCAACACTTCAAGGCAGCAGCCAGAGCAAAAGACGGGAGAGCAAGCCTCTTTTCTTCCCTTGTATTGTACACAGGCCACACCACCCCCTCCAGGGCAGGTATAGCACTCACAAAATCTTTGTGTCCTCCTCTTGCACAGAATGGGGATATTTAAAAAGTAAGGATCCTGGCTCCCTGCTGAGTCTCTCAGTTAAACTTCTAAACTTCTCAAGTTGACACAGTGTATCAACCATAACCCTGCAGCTGTTGAATTGATTTTGCATGGTCTTGTGATTTTTAAGATATGTTTTTTTTCCTGGATGCTAGTTGAGTTACTGTCTTCTAGATCTGATATTCTATTCTTTCCTTCATTCAGTCTACTATGTATATTTTCAATGGAGTTTCTAATCTCCTGCATTTGTTTAGATTTGTTTCATCAATTCCATTTATTGTCTATGTTTGGCATACTTGGTTTCCATCATTTTTATGAGCTCCTTTATTTGTTTATCTGTGTGTGCTTTAATGTCTTTCAATTTGATAGTCATTTCATTTTGCACCTTAGAGATTAGTTTTTCTATGGCCTTTTCCATTTGTTCTTTCACTTCTGTTGGTATCATTCCAGAGAGGCCCATTTATTGGCTTCCAATTTTGTCTATCTCTTTGTGTTCTGGATTTGACCTAGGTGGGGTGGGTGTTTGGGATTGCATTTTGCTTCTTAGTCTTGTCATTTTTTATTTTATTTTGTTTTCTGTTTTGATGCTTGTAGATTTCTTGTATTGGATAGCCTTTTCACTGGTGTGGAGGCTTTTCTAGGAGGTGACTTTTCCTCCAGATGTCTACCAGATGTATGTGGTTCTTGGCCTTTCTGTAGATCCCTAGAACCTACCTTCCCAATATATTAAGACTGAGAAATTGTTGTCTATTTGACTTAGGGCCAATTCCTTTGGTACTGGATTATGGTGATGGTTATGACCCCTTAAAATAACAACATTGTCTTACAGGGGGGAAAAACTGGTTATAGCATGTATGATATCCTCATTAAAGTAGTTTGCTTGGAACTAACATAGATTTAAGTATAGCCTGGCTACTGACAAACCATGGTAAATATTAGGTTAATGTCTATAACTTTAGGAGGAAGGTCTGCAGAAATATAATACAACCCCACTTATACCAGCAACTCCTATGCAATGATTTTCCACTTAGTAGAGTGATTTTACCCTGTTGTATGTGTGTGGGATTCAGAAGGATAGAGGGTAGGATGGAGAGACGAGTGAGGTTAAATATAGTAGGAGCAATGTTGGAGTGCACAGGCTGATCATTCAGGTTTTGGGTAAATTGTGGGACACAGGAAGGAACGATTGGAGGAGAAGGCCTAGGAGTTTTGAAGTGGATCTAAATGAGGAGAGAATATTTACTTACGTGAATGTATCATAAAGTCAAGCAAGATAGTTGACGAAAGAGTGGAAGACGGCAAGTACAATAAAACAAAAAGGTTAGAGATTGCCTGATTACTCATTTTGCCAGTGTTGCATGGAATATTTCCATGCATCTACTTCCATGGAAAAATCTTGTTTTTTTCCCATGGAAAAATCTAAAACAGGGATTTTGACTAAGGGATACTCAACCTGTACATGTTTTATTTTCCTGTCAAGACTAAGATATTCACTTCTCACTGTGTGGAATAAATCTAGCTAAAAGGTCTTGTGATCCTGTTACATTGAGAAAGGCTAAAGAATGTGATTTTTTAAAAACCTAAACCAAAGGACACAAGTCTTTACCTACTTTTAAACTGGCTTTGTGTGTGGAGAGATGTTCTGTGAGGGAGCGATGGCTGGGCCATCAAAGTTGTTTGTGTTTCTGGAATGTTCTATACCCCAGTACATGAAGCATGGTGGCCATTCTGGTGATGGCCACAGTGATGCTGCCTTCAGTGCTGTGCCCAGTGGATGTGAGGTATGTGCACATAGGTCTGCCCATGCCCACATTTTATTGTTCTTTATTGTTTGCTTAGTACTCAAGGTTTAGTAGCAATGTAGTAGAAAGTTAACAAGCTGTGTTTATTTACTTTTTAATTTTTTTTATTTTAAAGAGAAGAAAAAAATAACAATAAAAGTTTCAAACAGTTTAATAGAGTTATAATGATTAATACAGCATGTATTGTTGCAAATTGTGTTTATTTTTTGACCCTTTTCCCCTGCCTATGAAAGTCGGAACCACAATAACCCCCTCAGTCTTAGCTCTAGTAAATCTCTTTTGGGTCTGATTTTTTCTTTTTATTAGAAAGTCCTAGATGTCTTGAAGAGGGGCTGGGCTGCGTTTAATCCATTGCTTTTCCACTCTTCATTGTATGGTGTTGCTGTGTTGTTGTTCTTTGTTTCCTTTTTTTCATAAGCCAATTTTTCTTTTTCTTGAGTATTTGACACTTAGCTGAGTGAGGCTGTCAAAATGTTTTCGTTCTATCATTAGCATAGTCTGTCTTCCTTCAGTGTTGTGTGTGTTTGTGGTGGGTTTTGTTTAATCTGCTGAACCACAGATTAACAGCAGAACTCCCCCTCTCCCCTCACACGTCTTCCCTACACAACACATACAGAACTAAATCAGTTTCAGACAAGCATTCTAGACGTTTCACGGTTCTGAAGAGGATGGGCTGTCTGCCTGCCTCTCAGGCTGGAGAGAATTTGCCTGCTGACAGGAGTGTTGCCATGGAGATGGGTGAAGGATCTTAAACCTGGGCAGAGAGGGAGGGGCCTGGGAGAAACCCTGGCTGTCAGGCCCTGTGCAGCCCCTCCGAAACACCTCATTTCTTACTGCACTCTTGGGATTGGCACAACAGTGCATGCCTGGGTGGAGAAGGTTTTGTTAGCTGTGCCTGTCCCTGGACTGTTTGCTTCTGCTTTTCTTTCCTATACTGCTATTGGGTTTTCCCTCCCTTTTTGCTTCTCTTTTTCTCTGCACAGTGCTGTACTGAAGAGGGGGTCCTGCTAGAGGAAATTCAGGTAAATGAAGACATCACTGATTTGAACATGCTGGAACTAAAAGCAGTATTATTTAGAGTTGTCTTTTTTCCTTCCCCTTTGAAAAGAATCTACAACTTTGAAATAGGCTAACTGTGTAGTAGTGGGCATCAGAACTGATGATGTCTTCCCTTTCTTAGGTGTTTATTGTATCCTAGGAATTTATCATGAGTTGTCTTATTTGTTCCTCATGGAGACCAATAGCGGATGATCATTCCCATTTCACAGGTCAGGAAATAAAGATCCAGAAGGTTAGGCAGCTTTCCCAACATCACACAGCTTCTAAGTGATACATGTTAAACTCATAGTGTTAATCAAGCATTGTGAACATTCCTGACTTGTCGTAAGCACACAGTAGGTACATTGTGTGAATGAATTCAGTTCTACTGGTGGGGTCCTTAATAAATACTGATATTAATGTATAATTCAGCATTTTTTTCTAATTGGGAAAGCAGACCATAGATGTCTAGATGTATGTATTCTCATCAGTATAGGCACCTATCTGCAATGTTTGGCCAATGCTGGTCAGTTGATGTCTTTGACATCTTTTCTTCACAGCAGCTTTCAGTTCTGAGTCAGTCCTTTGAGATCATGAATCCTGAATTGAATTCTCTTTATTAATGGGGGTATACTGCATGAAACCCATGTACATAACTGCAATTAATAACACCAGTAGAACTTTATTAGAGAACTTGACAGAATGCTGCTGAAGTTTGTTTAGAAGAATAAATATGCAAAAGTAACCTAGAGTTTGGACAGAGATTGCTGAGGAAGGATCAGGAAGGACTAGTATAATCAGAATGATGATGAAATTAAAATTGAAAATGTTAGCCATGAGTTGGTACATGCCTGTAATATATATATGATTAGTGTTTAAATTTTTAAAATGTATTACACAAAAAGATATATTGCCTTTAATCCTCCTCAAAATTGTTCCCCTTACTCAAAACATACTTTTCCTGTCATCCATCATCTTTGGCTCTTTTTGAAACAGTTCTGGAATTTCTCTTTTGTATTTTTTATGAGATGTGCTAAAAAAATATGGTGAATGCTGCCACTGAGTTAATATCTAACAGAAAATCGGGCTTGGGGAATAAAAATTATGGTGTGTCCTCACCTACCTTATTCATTGGATCTGACACTGTATGATTTCTGTCTCTTTCTTATGTCAAAATCAACTGAAAGATGTTTTTTTGGATCAATTCTGTACATTGGGGCACCTACAACAGCACAACTAAAGATTCTCATGAAGGAAGACATCCAGAACTGCCTCAGAAAGTGGCAAGAACAATGGGATAAGTGAGGGGTGATATTTTGAGGGAATTAATATCAATATTTCCTTTACTGTAGTTTTAATTTTTAAAATTTAGGCTTTCCCTGTATGTATCACACTTCTTGTAATAAGATAGATCTGTTAATTTATAAAAGTTATTATGTCACTGATATCTGCTTGGTATATAAGAAATATAGGCCACATACAAGTTCAAAGTAAAAGTAACATTTCTCTGCACAATTTCATTTCCAACAAGAAATTGTTAACATTTTTTAGTTATATTACAAATATGCCTACAGACAGGCATGCTTTTGAGAGCTGGGTAGCATGATGTATTGGTTAAAAATGTTAGCTTTCATATAAGACTACCCAGTTTTAGCCAGGCGTGGTGGCGCACGCCTTTAATCCCAGCACTCGGGAGGCTGAGGTAGGCGGAGCGTTGTGGGTTCGAGGCCGGCTTGGGCTACAGCGCGAGTGTAAGGCCGGCCTGAGCTACATAGTGCGACCCTGCCTCAAAAAACCAGGGCCGGGAGTTTGGCTCAGTGCCTTAAGCGCCTGCCCTGGCAGGCGCGAGGTTGTGAGTTCAATCCCCGTTGCTGGAAAAAAAAAAAAAAAAAGACTACCCAGTTTCAAATCCTGGCTGTGTGTCCTTGGTTGTACTCTCTAACCTCCTGGTACCTCAATCTTCTCATCTTTAAAATAATAATGATAGTAGTACTTACAGGGTTGAGAAAAGAGATAATACATGTGAAACACTTAGATGAAGTCTGGCATATCATGACTGTTCAATAAAAGCTTTGAAAAATTTAAGGTCATACTAATCATCTCTTGCAACTATAGTAACTGATCACTTAATCTATTTTAAATGTATACTCATACACGTATATCTATTTCATTTACACTGTTCTGTGCAGTCAGTTTAACATTGATAGTGTGTGGAGAGTCCCTGGGACCACCCTCAGGCTTGATGATTTCCTGGAAGGACTCATGAGATTCAGAAAAGCTGTCATACTGCTAGTTGTGGTTCATTTCTGTGACAGGACACAGATTAAAGTGAGAAAGGGGGAAAGGCATGTAGAACCTAGACAGTGGTGGTAAACCTATGACACATGTGCCTCAGTGACACCTTGTATCACTGAAAGCTCTGAAAGTTTCACCATCACTGGCCTAGAGTGAAGTCAAGAAAAGCCAGTTGTAGGCATCCACCTTACTCACAGTGGAGTCCAGGCACATGCCTGATTCTCCCAGCAATGATGTGCAACCTGCAAAGTTTGCCAAGCAGGTAAGCACATGTGAGCCTTGGCATTAAGGCTTTTCTTGGAGGACAGTTATGTTGGTATATCGGACCTGCTGACTGGCTTCAGCTAATCACACTGCAGCCCTTCAGAGCAGAGTGTCAGCTGTATATGGTTAGCCCTGCATATCTTCAGTTCCACTTCTATGGGTTCAACCAACTGCCAACTGAATATATTTGAAGAAATTCCAGAAACTTCCAAAAAGCAAAATTTGGGTTTGTCATGTTCCAAGTACTTTGTCAAATTTACATACATGAAATTCTATGTAGACAAACACTGCTGTAGCTTTTACAGATCCTTAGTGTGTCTCCAGTGTTCACTATCATTCTCCTGGCCTTGTGTTACTCTACTATATAATTAGGTCTAGAATGGCTGCATTTGAGCTGAACATTTACAGTGTTCTCCTACTTTGTAATTCAGTCTAGAATGGCTGCATTTGTACTGAATTTTTTTGTTGTCATTTATAGTGTATTAGATATTTGATCTGGATGTGATTTAAGGTATATGGTGGTGTGGGGAACCACCTGGATGACTTTCCTTGAACAAAGAGCAGTTACCTCCACCTTCACTAAACCTGACCCCATCTCCATGTACTGATATATACAGAGCTGGCTAAGCTATTTCCTTTTCCCTTCAATTAGCTCTAAGTAATGTAAATAGCGATAGCTGAGGTGCTGATCTTTGAATTCAGGCACCAGTTGCTGTTTCCCTACACCGTGACTCTGATCAGAACATGGTTGAACTACTGCTTCAGTGCTGTCCACTGGGTTGAGCCGCAAGGTAAGAGGCTATGACTTCCCAAGGCAGAAAAGTTTACATATCAGAGCTGAAGCAACCACCCCCTGAGTACAAAATGCTACCTCAATTGTGTCATGCAGATTGGTCTTTCTGCATGTCCTTCTCTCTGCATATCTGTAGAGGTGCTTTCAGGCCTCCTACATAGCCCAGCTCACAGTACTCATGAATCTCCTGCCATTCTCACAGTTACTCATCCCCAAGCCACTCCCTTCTTCATGAATTAATAAAATTGGGGTTAGTCCCTGGGTCAAGGCCTTTGTTCCATTGAACCTTCATCTGGGCCAGACTCAGGACCCCTTGGCTACCCATAATTATAAATATGTTTTACTGTCTTTATTTTCACCATGAGTTGCACTGAAAGTAGAAGATTGGAATTAACTCACTAGAATTCCAATAACTTTTCCATGGGATTACAAATATAAACTTCCTGAACCTCAACAAGGATGGGAAAGGGATTTCTATATGGGGGAGGAGTGCATGGGTTGTATATAAATACTAGATTATTTTATATGAGAGACTTGAGAATCCTTGAATTTGGGTATTCTGGGGCTGGGAAATGGTAGGGTGAATTTCCTGGAACTAATACATAAGGAGAGACAACTGTGTCCTGTTGCTAGTATTGACTGATAAAACTTGTACTGCATGTTCCAAGGTTGCAGGCACACATAAACAGTCTTATTAACAGAATATTTTAAAGTGTCAAAGTTCATTTCCCAGGAGGTTTTAAAGGGAGGTCTCTCATGTAAGGCTCTCATTTCAGGTCTGCTGAGGTAACCCTATCCTATACAAATAGGCAATTAGGAATTTTCTTGTGTTTTACTACTGTGAACAATACTTTAAGAAGTAGCTACATCCATATTACCTTATGAATTTCTCTGAAAAAATTCTATGACATAAGATCATAAAATTTAAACTGCTGACCCAAAAATCCCATAAAGTTCAGTTTCTGACAGTTTTTGTTACTCTTGCAACATTCCTACCATGAAAATCAGAGTTGGCATTTCCTTAATCCTCTTCAATTTTATATATAATAAACATTTGTTACCTTTTTTAACCTCATAGAGTGACATCTTATTAATTCAATTTGCAATTAATTACAATTAGAGAGATTGTACATTTTTATTATGTATGCTGGAAATTTCTATTCTTTGAGTTGAAGAGTGGCATTTCAAATTTGAAGAATGTCAGGATTTAATAAAGAGTATTGGGGAGGTTGGTTAATATCTTTGAAAAAATTAGGTTTATATTTCACCCTGAATACACTAAAGTACATTTCATGGCAACTGATTTGTTTTTAAAGAATCAGCAGTGAATATTTTAGTCTCTGTACTACCTCTATTCCATATCGTCTTCTCTTCCCTCTCAAACAGTTCATGGGTCATTTAAAAGTAAATGGCAGGCCAAAGTTTTCTGATTGATTGTTGAAATAACTAAATGTAAATAACAAGTCATCTGGTTCTTGTATGGTTCTTATTTTAGTATGAAAATATTTTATATTAATTAGACAAAGATATAAGGTTTTCTACTTGTAGTACAGTGTACTATTATGTGACAGTTTGGGTTTATGAGCAATAATGGAAATTAACAGAAGGTAAGATATACCAAAGAGAAGAGCCTGATAATTAAAAAGTATTTTATTTTTTGTGGTGTTTGGAATCTAACCCAGGGCCTTGTACCTGTCAGGCAAGTGTTCTACCTCTGAGCCACACCCTAAACCCTACAAAAAGAAAATGTTTTTTTTGAGACAGGGTCTCGCTATGCAGTTCAGGCTGGCCTTGAGCTCACTTTGTAGCCCAGGCTAGTCTCAAACTTGCAATGATTCTCTTGCCTCAGCTTCCCGAGTATTGGGATGACAGGTGTGTGCCACCATACTCAGCTCTCAAAAAAATTTCTTAATAAAGATCTAACGATTTAGGCCTAAGCATCTAGAAATAACACCAAAAAGAAAGTGATAAAATAGATATATGTAAAATACATCTGTCTTGGTTACTTTTTACTCTTGCTGAGATAAAACACCTGACACCCAAAATTAGGGAAGGAAAGGTTTATTTAGCTTACAGTTTTTGGAGGTTTCAGTCCACAATCAGCTGGCTCCAAAGGCAGGGTGGCATGGCACAGGGACAACACTTCAAGGCAGCAGCACAGCAAAAGCAGCCAGAGTAAAACGGGGCAAGAGCAAGCCTCTTCTCCTCCTTTATACAGTACACAGGACACCCCCCCCACCCAGGTTGGGTGTAGCATCCACAAACATCCTTGCCTTCCTTTGCACAGGATGAGGATGTTTACAGAGTAAGACCCCTGGCTGCCTCCTGAGTCTCCCAGTTAAACTTCTGACCTTCTCAAATTGTAACAATGACTGGGTAACTGTACTTTACACCCCAGGATGTAGAGCTGCTGCCTTACTTAATTAAGCTCCTACACTTTTCAAGTTGACACAATGTATAAACCCTAACAACATCTGTGAGAGATGAAATTAAAAGTTTAATAGTTTTAAAGACATCTTTCAAATGCATCTAAAGAAATGCCCTACTATAAGAGCAATAGGCAAAGGACATGAGAAGACAATTTCAAAGGAAGAAATACAGGTTACTAGTAAATAGAGTATGCAGATGACAGCATCACTGGGAAGAAAAGAAAAGAAATTTAAACATGCTAACATTTCCTTTCAAACTGGCAATGACTGGAAAAAGGGTAACACCCTCTCCAGCAGAAGGTGCAGTGTTACACACTTCTGTTGAACACATTAAGTAAGTCTTTCCAGAGGACAGTTCATAACACATGTCTACAATCCTTAGATCTGAAAATAACTATACAGATTCTCAAATATTTACACAGCATAGTATCTATATCAGATGGCATGTGGCCTTGCCAACACCTTGATTTTTTTCCCAGTGAGACCAATTACAGACTTCTGACCTCTAGAATTGTAAAATGATAAATTTGTGTTACTTTAAGTCACTAAATACATATTACTGTGATAGCAGTGGGGAACCCATACACTAGAGAAAAGCTGACATACTGTAAGCGGTTTGGAGAGACATGATACTAATGTGTGGGATGTTTGGGGAAGAATTTGCTGTTCTTGCCACAGACTCTGCTAAGCCATTGCCCTGTTTGCCAGAAGTATGGAACTATCAAATTAGAAAAGCATAAGCAGGATTTTGTCTTTTTGTCCTAGTCCCTTTTACCTTTGGTTTCATTGTTCAGAAACAACATTTGAAATGGTTGATATTTTTAGTAGGCAATAATTTTAGCCTTCAGGATGTATTTGAGTTTTCCTCATTTAATATTGTAAGGCTACCACTCATGAAGGAAAAGTCAGAATCACTATCAGGTATCTCCTTCCAACCTCTTGATACCCTCATTACTCATTTCCTTATAGTGTTAAACTCTGACTCAGAGCTACATGTGACTTGTGACCATAAATCTGCTCCTCTTCCTGATGGAAGTCAACAGATCATGTGTATGTGTGTGTGTGTGTGTGTGTGTACGTGTGTGCACGCAGTGTAGCCTACTAAGAAATGAGTCCTCTGTAGTTCTAGGCAGAAAAAAGATGCATGATAGTTTCTGGGTAGTGGGATTGGGTGATTTTTTCCTGGATGTTACCTTTTGTTTACTTTTGGCAGTGTGTATTGACTTCTTTAAACATAGTAGTGCATTTTTAAAAAAGGAAAGACTAGAAATTTCTATGCATATTTGATGCTTTATATAAAACTTTTTACTACCTGATCATAGTTTTCAGCAATAAATATTCCTTCAGTGCTAGCAGAACACAGGTGCTAGACTTACCTTTATTTAGTGGCCCCAAAATGTAGAAGAGTAGAATAGGGGTGCTGGGGAATTCTCATTTCTGATCATTTATGGAGGCCCTTTTCCTGTCCTCGTTGTGGTCTGGAAAGTTTGTATTTGTAATCCCATGGAAATGTTATTGGAATCCTGGCAGATTAATTCCAATCTACCACCTCCAGTGCAACCCACAGCCAGAATAAAGACATTAAGGCGTATTTACAGTTAAGGGCAGCCAAGGTGTCCTGAGTTTGGTCCATTTGAGGGTTCACAGAACAAAGGCCACAGCCCAGGGTCTGACCCAGTTTTATTAATTCATAAAGAAGGGAGTGGCTAAGGATGAGTGACTGTGAGAATGGTAGAAATTACATGAGTACTGTGAGCTGAGCTAGCTAGGAGGCCAGGCAGCTCCTCTGCAATATGCAGAGAGAAGGATATGCAGAAACACCAATCTGCATAACACAGTTGAGGTAGCATTTAATGTTTAGGAGGCTGTTGCTTCAGTTTCTGATGTGCAAACTTTTGTGCCTTGGGAAGCCATAGCCTCTTTATTTATTTATTTATTTTTTATTTTTTTATGTAAGCGAAAAAGAAAGGAAAAAAACATGTATAGCAAAGACAAAAAGCAAAAGAGACAAACAAATGACTAGAGTAAATGCACAACAGTAACATTGCAGGTTTACAAAACAGGATGATAGAAACTTGACAATGGTTGCAATACTGCGTATTGTTATCTTCAAAATGGTTACTTACAGTAGCAGATATAGACATGTAAAACTAATCCGATCATATGAGTATTAATTGTTCTTTCTCAATAACGAATGCATTCAGCAGTGTGTTCATTTTAGTTATCTTACATATACATATGTACAGATTTATATCTTTTCCTTTTCCCTTTTCTCTTTCCCCCTTTTCCCTTCCCAGTTACTTTTGCTCTTCGAGCTGCTAAGTCATAGCCTCTTATCTTGAGACTCAAACCCATCAACTGGAGCTTTGCCATCCTGCTGTGCTCAACCGTATAGGGAGACACTGAGATGGGAAATAGTTGACTGTCAGCTGGCTTCAAATATTACACATCAGTACCTCATCTAGCCCTATTTACATTGCTTAAAGCCAATTGAAGGGAAAAGAAAATAGCTTAGCCAGCTCTGTACATATCAGTATATGGAGATAGGGTCAGGTTTAGCTAAACTAGAGGTAATTGCTCTGCATTCAAGGAGAGCTGTCCAGGTGGTCTTCTACAGTATGTGCTGAATCTACAGGCTTTTGCATCGTATATTTGAAGATAACTACCATGTTGTATATGAAAATGGAATTAATCACTTAGTTTCAATGATATTTATATTTTCTAGTTTACAGGTCTTTTACTTTGTTGCTAGATGTTTTATTCTTGCTGAAACTATAGTAAACGGAATTGTGTTTTTAGTTTTGGTTTTGGATTGTTATTTGATAGTATATTGAAATACAATTAATATTTGCATATTAGCCTTGGGTTCTGAAAATCTACCAAAGTACTTTCTTAATTTAATACTTTTTTGCAAATTAATTAGGATCATGTTATTTGTAAATATAGTTTTACCTTTTTTTCAATTTTGGTGCCTTTCATAGTTTTTCCTTGCTATATTATATGGAATAAAACCTTCTGTAGAGTGTTGAATAGATGCGGCAGGAATATTTGTCTTTGTCTAATTTCTGCTCTTGGGGAAAATAGTCTTTCATTGTTCAGTATTATTTAGCTGTATCCTTACTGCAGATTCACTTGATAAAGTTGAGGAAAATCCTTTTTATTCCTATTTTCTCCACAGAAGGGATACTGTTACCTTTCATGGTCATTTTGACTTTGGAGAAAAGCCAGGAATTGCACAGAGCCAGATCGTGTGAATAAATGGATAAGGATACATCATAATGTTTTTTATTTGACAGAAATTGCTATAAATGTTTTGAATTGATTCAGGACATCAAAGCAGCCATGAAAAACACTCACCAAAAGGGACTGCTTCAGAAAGTGGTAAGAATGGTGGTAAAAATGTTCAAAAGGAGGGGGAATAGCTTGTTATTGCTATATGTTTGTGATACACAATGAATACATTGATCATAGAGAGTCAGTATATGTACATATAGCATTTTAATTGGGGATTGAACTCACAACCTCGGGCCCACCAGGCAGGTGCTAAAGTCACTGAGCCAAACTCTGGGCCCTATTTTTTTTTGAGACGGGGTCACACTGTGTAGTTCAGCCCGGCCTTGCTCACGTTGTAGCCCAAGCTGGCCTCAAACTCACAACGCTCCACCTACCTCAGCCTCCCGAGTGCTGGGATTAAAGGTGTGCATTACCACGCCTGGCTGGAAGGTGGATTTTTAGGGGGATTAATAGGAATGTGTCTTTTAATATAATAAAAATTTTAAAAATATAAACATTGTATTTTTCAATCATATATTGTATGTTGCTGGGTTTGATTTGCTATTTTTTTCATTAGAGAATATTGTATATATATTAATGGAGGACTGGTTTGTACTTCATTTGTGAGGTCTGTCTGGGTTTAGTATTAGAGAAATACCTCAAAACAAGTTGAAAAGTGATCCTTTCTTTTCTATTTTTAAAGTAGTGATTATGTATGATTGATATTATTTCTATGCCATGTTAATTCTTCTGATTTTTAAATTTTTATGATTTTCCATTTATTGAGGTTTATGTGTATGATTACTTTAGGTATTACAATATTAATGTTAATGCATCATAACCTACATTATATTGTTAACCTATAGGAACTGCTCTAAATAGATCCATTTTTTCTTTTTTCATGATATATTCACCTTATATATCTATATCTGTGATAAGCCCCCAAATATTATACTTGTACAACCTTACACACTTCAGAAATTAAAAGAATAGCAAAAGGGATATATCATTTTATTTTTGCCTTTGTGACTGCTGTTTCCAGTGCTCTTTATTGCTCGTGTTCATGCAACCATATGGAGCCATTTCCTTTCGCTTCCCTCAGTATTTCTCATAAGGGAAATCTGGTCTCTACCTACAAATTCTTCAAGTCTTCATTTAGCTGGGGATGCCTTTGTTTTGCCTACATTTTTTTTAAAGAGCATTTTATTTTGAAATAATTATACATTTACAAGAAGTTGCAATAAAATATACAGGGACACGTCAGGCACAGTGAGCTGAACTTCCCTAATGTTAACATATTGTGTATTGCAGTACAAAATCAAAACCAGGTAATTGACATCAGCACAGTTCACAGAAGTCATTCAGATTTTGCTGGTATACATGCTGTCATTTCTATGTGTGTGTTGTGTGCGTGGATGGGTCTATGTTAATATCCCTTACACTCTTCTGATTGAATTGCTTTTTAGTGTTGAAGTTTGATAGTTTCTTATAATAATATAAGTTCTTTATCAGGTGGGTAATTTGTAATTACTTTCTCCCAACTTGTAATTTGTCTTCTCATTTTTTTTTTTTACAAAGAATCTACATAAAAATCAATAGAATGGACAAGCAGGTTTAGCAAGGTCATGGTACAAGGTCACAAAGCCATATACATAAAGTGTATTGGGTAATACTATGTACCCGCAAGTCCTCATATACTTTTGATGGGGCTAAGTCCAGTGCTTGCTTGTGATAGGTTTGTTGTCTAGCACCAGGATTGATGATGTGAGTGCTACACTCGCCCAGGGGTGGAGCTGAGATACAATGTAAAGGAAGGCGGGTCTTCCTCTTCTGCGTTTTCCACCCTCTCTCTCTCGCCAGTACGCCTTGTGGTTGCAGCTGCCGTGAACGCAGCCCCGCCATGCCATGCTGACTTGGAGCCAACTAAGTAGGACTACTCCTGAGAAACTATAAGAAATAAACCTTTCCTTCCTTAATTTTGGGTGTCAGGTATTTTGTCTCAGCAACAAGCAAAAAGTAACTAAGACATAAAATAAGTGTTGACCTATATGCAAACAATGAACAATTCAACAGTAAAATTGTAAGGGCACAAGTTACAACATCACAAAAAATCTTAAAGTAACATTACTGTATAAATCTACCAAAATACCTTCATTATCTGTATCCTAAAAACTATAAAAACTGGTCAAAATTACTCAAATACAGCCTAAATAAGTGGAGAGAGACTATGTATGTGAATTGGACAAATATCAAAACATTTATTCTCCCTAAACTTATCTATAGATTCACCTCAATATCTAGCAAATCTCAGCAGAATTCTATTTTTTTTTACAGTGAAGGGAGACATTGAATTTACTTCTGGACAGGCCATGTGGATGACAAAGGAGGCCATTCTGCTTTTTTTTTTTTTTTTAACTATCATAACTATTTTTTATATACATGTCTTAGTTACTTTTTGCTCGTTGCCGAGACAAAATACCTGACGCCCAAAGTTAAGGAAGGAAAGGTTTATTCTTATAGTTTCTCGAGAGTTTCAGTCCATAAAGTGGGCTCCAAGGCAGCATGGGATGACGGGGCTACAGTTCATGGTGGATGCAAGCCGCAATCCTTGCTGGCGAGAGAGAGGGCAGAAGCCGGGAAGCAAGCAAGAGGAAGACCCGCCTTCCCTTATACTGTATCTCAGCTCCACCCCTGGGCAGGTGTAGCAGTCATGTCATTAATCCTGGTGCTAGACAGCAAACTGATCACAAGCATCAGACTCAGCCCCATCAAAAGTATGAGGACTTGGGGGTACATAGCATATCCTATACAATACACATACATAAACACATAGTTTTTCTTTCAGTTTGTCATACAAGTGAAACAATACAATGCTTACACATGTGTGACTTATTTATTTCACTGATAAGTATGTTCTCAAGGTGCAACCATTTAAGTATAAAAGTGTCCAGTTAATCATTCTTTATTGCTGAGTAGTATTCCATTGTATAGAAATACCATGTCTTTTTTGTCCATTCCTCAGTTGATTGGCATTTAGGTAGTTTCCAAGATCTAGCTATTATGAACTGTGCTGCTATAAACATAGGTGCACTTATATTGCTGTGGTATGATGTTTTTTAGTTCTTTTGGGAAGATACCGAGAAGGGGAATAGCTGCGTCAAATAGGACCTCCAATCCTAGCTTTTTGAGGAATCTCCACACTGACTGCCGCAGTGGTTACACCAGCCTGCATTCCCACCAATAGTGGAGAAGGGTTCCGTTTTCCCCACAGCCCCTCCAGCATTTGTTATTGGTTGACTTCTTAATACTAGCCATTCTTTCTGGAGTGAGGTGGAATCTCAGTGTTGTTTTAATTTGCTGTCTTTTCATTCTTAAACAGTCTTCACAGAGCAAATGTTTTCAGTTTTGGTGAAATTCAATTCATCAGTCTTTTTTTATTGTTGTTGAGCATGCTTTTGCTTGCAAATCTAAGAATTCTTAGTCTAGCCAAAGATCATGAATATTCTCACCTACTTCTCCCAGAGAGTTTTTACAGTGTTTTATATTAAACTCCATGATCCACTTTAATTTTGTATAAAGTATAAAGTTGTGGTTCTCTATTCTTGCCTGTTGCCTGTTATGTCCCATGGTGTCTGATCTTTTTTTTCTTAAATTTTATTTAAAGAGGATAAAACCAAGGAAAATAAAACAGAATAAAACCAACCAAAAATAAACCAACATAAGTGATACAGGACTTCAAAACCTCAC
>RJWM01034675.1:0-19532 GCA_004363535.1 Dasyprocta punctata | reverse complement strand
AAAAAAAAAAAAAAAAAAAAAAAAAAAAAAAAAAAAAAAAAAAAAAAAGAAGAAGCTCATAAGTAATACTGAAGTAATGGTGCATGGAACTAGTTCGAGGAGTAAGGAAGGAAACTTTCTCGACTCATAGGTAGCAAATGGTTATGCCACAATTGGAGCCCAGCACTGCTTCTTGAAGGGTACAGTTTTTTCTCTTCCTTCTTGCTATATGTCCATGTGAATATCTGTGTTAAGTAGTTTCCATTAGCATTTCCTCCAATAGCAAGCTCTGGTAACTTACCTCTACCTTCTTGCTTAACCAATTGTACTGAAGATCTGGTAAAGAAGTGGCTATTCCATGGTCAAATAAGTTAACATAAACTGGAATATAACTCAGTCATCTCACTTTTCATTCATTCATCCATTCTTTCAGTCACCTATCCACCCATCCATCCATCTACCTACCCTCCATCCACCAACCCACTCACACATCCATCTATCTTTCCATCTATGCATCCATCTATCCATTCATCTACCCAGTAAGCTTTCATTGCCATTTCTTGTCGTAGCTACACAGTAGACTAGAAGCTTGGTTTAAAAGATGAAAGCAAAATAGTCTTTTTCCTTTGAACTTTTTGTTTAGTTGGGGATATCAATGCATAAGCAGACTGATTCTGTATCTGTGTAGTATCAATGGATGTATCACTGAAAGCTGAACAAAGAAGTTATTAGAGCACAGAAAAAGGAAACAAAAATACAATGACTAGCTGGATACAGCAGTGCACACTTATAATACCAGCACTCTGGGAGGCTGAGGAAGGAAGATCAAATTTAAATACAGCCTGGACAACTTAATGTCTTGGTGAGATCCTGTCTCAAAATAAAAAATAAAAAAGGGGGTTGGGGATGTATTTCATTCAAAGTCCCTAGGTTCTATCTTTAATACCTCAAAGAAAAATAGAATTGCTGAGGTTATGGTCAGCATTGATGGAGTATAAGTTTTTGTCCCCTTTCTCTATGATAAACTTCAACCCAAGTCTTATTCTCTAAACTTCTGTGACCATTGCAATACAGGGCCACCATTTCAAGATCAGTTCCTTGTGCTTTCAGTGTCCTTTCTGTTTCTGGTTGACAAAGTGGAGGCCATAATGGCTCATACCTGAACAAACTCCATGGCCGACAATGGAAAAAATAGAAGGCTTCATTTTGAAAGGACCACAATGAAATCGTCTATTGATAGGCTTTATGGCTCTTCCCATTGGAATTTATCCATCTTATAGCTATGATTCTGTACCAGTGGTTTTATGAGATAGCAAACCCTCAGAAAAGATCGAAGACAGTGGTTTCTGCAATTGAAAAGTTATTTCAGATAAACATGGGTCAGGAAAGTTGGCCATCTATCTCCAAGTTACCAAATATTTATTAGACGGCAGAGTTGATCTTGCTGACTCCTAATATGACCTTATAGTTGTCGGATGAATCACATCCAATAGAATGGACTCTGATTGATGCTAGATTATTGGGGACCTCATTCCATTCAGCACCTCTCTGCCATATTTTTAAAATCATTCTTTCTCCTGATACATACCTATTTCTTTATCACAAATTAGCTCATATGGTGTTGGTAACTGGAGAAACAATGTCAGAGTGCATTGCATTGGCTCATATAAATTTTAATCCAGAGATGAATGTTTCATGCCACCAAGTAATAGCAATGGAATACGAGATATGTTAACATAGCTGAATGCAGTAAACATGAAAGGAAAAAGAACTAGGCATAGTTTCCATTCACTCTCTTTTTATCTTTCTGCCCACATCACCATTAACACATTGCATCTTGCATATGTTTACTACTTACTTCTTTTCATGTTCTGCAAATTCTTTGGTATTCCTTTGCAAAACCTTCCCTGAAATCCCTCCCATGAAGCTATGTTTATTTGAAGTTGATATTCTACACTCATCCTGGTATCCTTTTAAGAATATTATGTTAAATATCTTTTTCATTTGCTAGTGGTTTTGAATATATATGTGTATATATATATATATATATATATAATTTATTTTGGAAAATTTTTCAATGAGCTTGACTGTGTTGCACAATTTTGCTGACTGTAGATTTGTTTACTCACATGTGTAGGTATCAGGCAATAGCAAAAAATAAAGCCTATATTCTCTATTAGAGCATTCACTTGATTGTATATTTCTTATCCTCCTACAACAAAACTCATGAAATCTTTATTTTACCCTATTTCTCCTTGGGACTATAGATCTCTATAGTCTCCTCATGCGACAGCCCAATTCCATAAAATATTCATCTTTGTTTGCCATCTCCTCTTTCCAATACCTTATTCAACTTCAGTTTGACTTTCATCCTAACCAATACATTAAAATGGCCTTTGCATTGGTTTTCAACAATATTGCAGTAAAACAATTTAACAGATGAAATCCCTAGATACTTGATCATCCGCTTCAGTTGGGCCAGGGATAAGAGGATTGTGACTGAATCTGTCCAATGGTGCACCACTCAGCAATTAAGAAGAACAAATCAATAGTATAGATCTATCTCATGTGTATGATGCTGAGCCCAAAAGTAAAATTCAAAAATTACTTTTTGTATCATTGCCTCTCTTCCCAAGGCAAAAAAAGCTCTAAGGATAGAAGTGAATGGTAAAACCCCAGCCAGGGTTTTAAATTCTTTTAACTATGAAGGGGCATTGTTTTCTGATTTTTTGTTTACTTTGGATTCTTTTTGTTTGCTCGTTTGTTTTATTTTGTTTTGTTTCACTTTTTTTTTTTTTACTGATGTTATTTAATGGAGTTGGGGAATGATCATTGACAATAAAAGTAAGTAATTAAATTCAATACCAAGAATAAGTAATTCAATTCAATACTAATAATTTTTAAATTGCAACAAGAGAGAGCAAAGAGGAATGATATCTGGAAATTTTGCTATAGAAGAAAGAAGAGCTAAGAAGAAAAGTGTCAAAGTGAGTGCTAGGAAGTGTTGAGTTACTAAAAAGATGTCTAGATAGAGCCTTTTGAATCACAAAGACAAGATCAGGACAGCTCAACAAGCATCTCTATCTTCAGCCCATCAATTTCTCCCTTGGAAGGCTGTCTGCCTCAAGATGGGATACATTTGCGCATAATGACTTCCAAACTTGGAAATCATATTTCATTGAAAATCACTCCATTTTTAAATGAGGCTCACATAAAATACAGCCAGTTCTATTTCAAAAAGTATTTCACTCTGACAGACCTGGCAAAGTATGCACATTTTCAGGTTGTTTGTCAAAAATGCACAAACTGTGCCCTAATAATCTCATCCCCCCACTTTTTTTTTAAGCAGGCAAAATATGTGGTACCATATATCTGAGAATGTTAAATAAGTCCCATCCTTTTTTCTCCAATATTTGTTTATTACCCACAGTACTCTTTTATTATCTCTAAACATAAAACAAACCTAAGCCACCTTTAAAGGCAAGATTATCCACTTTTTTCTGCTTCCAGTGAATCTGGTACATAGTATGCGGTGACTTGGGTAGTTGAATGCAATTTCTTTAGGTGAAAATATCTCAAGATAACCTTCTGCGGTGCTTTCAGGATGGGTATTTCTTCCAAACACTAACAATGCTTCTCTTGGCACTGTCTGTTTTAAAGACTAACCAAATTAAACTATGAGATAATATGCATGGCTTCTTTTACATAAAAACCCGAATTGTAAGTAAAAAGCAAAATAAAAGATACACAATGGGAAGCAGGCAGATAGATCATTCTCAAATAGAAAGAGGACCAAGAGATGGAGAGAGGGGAGCACAAAAAGGGATGAAAAAGGAATTAAGAGGTGTTATGCAGATGTGCCAACTTTACAGGAGGAATGTAACTATTACGTACTGCAAAGATGTACTAATGAAAAAGAGAACATTCCAGAAAAGGTAATATGAGTGTGAACATAGCCAATTGTACAGAAATTCATTCTTCCTGAAAGAGAAGAAGTTAGGGTGATGAGTTAATTACACAATGTTTCATCCTGTTTTCTCTATTTGTAAATATGTATTAATATAGTGGAATACTTGGGGAAGGCAAAAAAGGGAAAAAAAAAAGAAAACAAAAAAAAAAAGGAAAAAGAAAAAAGAAAGAAAGGAAAAAAAGAAACCTGAAAGTAGTCAAAGTATCTGTTCGGGGTGTGCAAGAAATCTACTTAGACCTTTACTCTATTACTAAATTTTTGTCTAGAGCTGGAACATAAAGGAAGGCATACAAAAAAAAAAAAAGCCCACTTACTTGTTAGATTTGAGGGCTTTACGTAATTATACTTTATCAAGGTATTCCTATCTCACACTGCAAAAAAAAACCAAAACTCTCCAGTGAATAGAGGACAGCCAGCTCCCCTATGTGACCAGACTCAGAACAGGAAACCCTGGACAACCTGAAAAACTTCTCATCAGCCTCTTCAACTGAACACTGCATGGCGGGCTTGTCCTGGGTGTCCTGCATGCTTCTGTGAACAGGAGGTGATCGTGTTAGCTGTCTTACAGGATTTGCCCTCACTTGGTTTGAGGCAGCAAAGTAGACAGCAGTGGTGTTACTGTCTACCCTTTGTGTCTGTGGGCTCTTCTTCTGCAGACACAACCAAACATGGCCCCAAAATATTGAGGGACAAACACGCATCTGTTCTGAACATGTGCAGACATTTATTCCTTGTCATTATTTCCTGTACCAGTCAGGATTTTCTAGAGAAACAGATATAACACAAAACTTATGAATGTATAAGAAATGACAAGATAGGCTTATGATGGTCAGTCACAGAGTTAAATAAAGGAGTACGCAGAGGGCGTCTACCTGCTGGAGGCTGAAGGGTCCAGCCCAAGTGCTGGAGCTCACTGCAGTGTCCTTTGCTGTTCCATATCAGGAGGCCAATGGGTCTAAGATGGAATACTGAAGAATCTATGACAGAAGGCTGAAGAGTCTACAACAGAAGACTGAAGAGTCCCAGGCAGAAGCTGAACAGTCTTTGCCAGAAACCAGAAGATGACATCCAAGCTGAAGGGGAAGAAGAGCTCCTCCGAAGAACCAGCCATCAGTCCCCGCCTCATGTGTCTTTTATAGTATGCAGGCTCCTCCCCTGGGGTGGGTGTGGCACTCACACCATGTGCCTGCCCTCCTCTTGCACAGGCTGAGGATGTTACAAACTAAGGACCCTGGCCCCCTGCTGAATCACTTAGTTAAACTTCTGACCTTCTCAAATTGACACAATGACCTAGAATAGTAATGGCTTGCCCTCTACACCCCAGGATATAGAGCTGCTGAGTCACTTAGTTAAGCTTTTAGACTTCTCCAGTTGACACAATGTGTCAACCGTAACATTCCCTAAACAGGACAGTATCACTGCTATTAAATAGCAGGTACGCCAGGCGTGGTGGCGTACGCCATTAATCCCAGCACTCGGGAGGCTGAAGCAGGAGGAACGTTGTGAGTTTGAGGCCCGCTTGGGCTGCAGTGTGAGCACAGGGCTGGCCTGAGCTACATAGTGCAACCCTGCCTCAAAAAACTAGGGCCGGGAGTTTGACTCAGTGGCATAAGCACCTGTCTGGCAGGCATGAAGCTGTGTGTTCGATCCCCAGTGCCGCAAAAAAAAAAAAAAAATAAATAAATATAAATAAATAAATAAATAAATAAATAAAATAAAAAAAATAGTAGGTACATTGTACGAGTTACTGAAACTTTGCAAGGGCTTCATGTACACAGGAAGGCATCTTCTATGGTATGTAAACACTGCATCATTTTTTGAAAGGACTTGGGCATCCTTGGATTTTAGAATCTATGTGAGGTCCTGAGATAAATGCTTAGTAGATACTGAGGGATCACTTTGCCTCCTTCTCAAAGGACAGTAGTTTGTGATAAGGAAGTACAAATGGAAGATATCTGCAGGGAAAGCTTTCTTTCCAGTTGTGAAATGTGTTCTGAAGCCAGAAAGAAGATGGCAGAGGATGTTAGTTTCCCTACAGGAATTGCAGAATGGATTTCATTTTCAATGACTCATGGCTATTTCTGGTCAGGTTTAAGATGAAAATAACTCTCTAGAATCTTGAACCAAGAAACAAAATGTATGTGAGCATTTCCAAATCCCCTTTCATTGATGTCTAGCCAAAACTTTAAGCCTAACAGCCGCCAAATCAGTACCCGTTGGTTGAGTTGTTCATGTTGGTGTTTTCTTCTCCAGTTCCATGGAGGGTCTTAGAGAAAGGAATGTTTTGAGCTAAAGCACGAAGTTGGAAGTTTCCATGGAGTGAAGGAAAGATCTTAGCTCATGTAACACATCTCCTGTGCGACTCTTTAGACTCTCAAGATCCTTTTTCCATAGCAGAGAATATGAACTTCAAATAATAAAGTGACCCGCAAAATTTTTATAGAGGTGATGGATGTATTGTTTGAAGGTGTCCTCCAAATGTTTTGTGCGTGAAATGCAATTCTCGAATTCATGTTAGTAACATCTGAAGATGGGACCTTTGAGAAGTGTTGGGGTCATGAGAACTCTGCTCTCATGAATGGGTTGATTCATTCATGGATTTTTGGATTAATAGTCTACAGAGGGTGTGGCTTTGTTATAAAAGTGAGCTGTCTCTTTGGCACATTGCCATGTTCTATCATGTGATGCCCTTTTACTTTCCAGTCTCCATAACCATCTACTAAACCAACTTCCACTGGTGAACAGCTACCCAGTCTGAAGTACTTGTTAGTAGTTCAATAAAATGGACTTAGACAAACACTTTTATATAGTCATTATGTAGTACAATTGGAAGGTTATTCCAACTGTCTTCTTGTGCCTCTGAGTTTACTACTAGCTTAGAAAGTAACTTGACTTATTAGGAAAAATTGCCTTGTCAAGGAAGTCCAAGACTCCATAGTGGGAAGAAAACTTTGAACTTTCAGAAAGGATATGGATTAGTTGCAGGGAACGCAGCTGGGGGTCCAGTGAAGGATAGATGAGGGTGTTCACTTGCTTTCTTGAACCACATTCTTTTGTGTAGTTGGATGGGTGTCCACTTCATACCACAATGGACCTCTGGTTTGTGGAAAGAGAGCCATTTAGCATTCATCCAGGATCAATGAAACCATGTGAGATGGATTTCTATTGTGTTAATATATGCTTTCTAAAGCATATTTCCCTTCATGACTCTAGGAGAAGGTTGGCCATGCAGAAGGTTTTGTGAGACCAAGAAATCATGAATGATCAACAACTGTTACAAAACATTAACACAGAGTCAAGGATGTTTTCGCTGAAGTCATCGCTTGGTGGCTTTGAACCTTGGGGTGGTGTAAGGCAACGGCTGGGGTCACAAGTCTCTCAGATTCTCCCAAACCACCTACCTGAGACTGCAGGCTACAGGCCATGTTCACACACAAATACTACCAGTAGCTTCTGCATCATCTAGTTTAGATGTGCTGTGAAAAAATAGAGATTCCAGTTTGACCTGGTGGGTTCCAACCGGTCCCCTTGGGCTTCCCCTTATCCTTGCTCATTTGTCCTCGCAAATCACAACTGAAACTCTAGGGAGCTCTTCCTTTTCCTTGCTTTATCTCCAAAATTCTTCCTTGTCTTCCCTGCTATACTGGTCACCTTTTCATTGCTGACACAACACACCTGACGCTTGTCACTGACAGGTTGAGATGTGTATTTTGGTTCACACTGTCAGAGGATTTGGTCCACAAGCAACTGGCTCCAAAGCAGAAATATCAAGGCAGAAAGGCATTGCCAAAAAAAAAAAAAAAAGTTCACTGCCTGTATTAAAGACTCAGAAAGACAAGGAAAGAACCAGCGAAGAAAGTACCAAAGACCAGATATAGTTCACAAAGTCACACTGGTGAAAAATCTATAAAAAAAAAAAATCCTTTATTCCATATAACTCATGGTGTTTTGCCATCTCTAATTAAAGGGTTATTAACATATCAAGTCTGCTACTTATGAGCAAAGAGACTTTAAATCATTGATCAAGTGAGTGTATAGTGATATTCTTTAAAACACGTGAAATGACTTAAACCAGAATAACAAAATCCAAATTCTGACATCAGCCTGGCTGCCATCTGGAAACTTTAGCCAATTCTAGTGTTCTGGTCACAGCCTGTTCTTGGTTTTCTTCTTTCCCTTCTAGGTCTTGGAGCTTACCTTTTGATTTGTTTACTGCTACTTTTATTCGAAGTTCCACTGCCTATACAACGTCAGCAAAAGAGAAATTAATAATCACCATAACAACTATAGCAACAATGACATATAGCATTTCTCCGGTAACTACATGCACTTTAATTAATTTCTCTGGTGACAACATGAAGTAGGTATTTTTATACTCAGCTAATGTGGAACAGAACCACACTATAAACTCAGATTTAGATGGCTCTGAGGTCTGTAGCCCAGTGAGTGAATCCCACAATCACCCCTGGGAAGAATTTCCAAGTCTGGAGTCCTGTCTTTATTGCCCTGAAAACTATGCTTCTCAAGGCCAAGGAAGATTCTCTGAGGCTTCCAAAGGTACGTTTGGATCTATATATCTTACAGCTCAATATCCTATTTGAAACTTTGCCCCGAACTTCGCTACCTTACCCTCCACTTCTTGCTTCCTTCTAACTTTTCTCAAGTCCAAGAGCCACCTGCATGACTGCACAGCTTGCTTGATTTCTTTTCTTCAAAGCTTGGCAGAATTGAGGACAAAATCGAGCACCATAAAAATCAAGAGTGGAACAGGTCTGCCTGCTGCTGTGTACTTTCGTGGGCATTTGAAGTATAAATCATCAAAAGGGATCCAAAGCTGTGGAAAAATACAAAATATTCTTCAGAACAAAGACATGACTGCTAGATGTAGTGCTGTTCCTTCAACTAGCTCATCCCCTCCTGTTGGTGTACGTTATCCTCCACATGATGAAAGTCAGCGAATTGGCTAACAGTTCTGAAAATTCCACAAAAGGTTCCATTCCTCTGCCTGTCTGGCCTCAGATTCATTGCAAGAGAACGGGCTTTGTCCATGACCAGGCTTCCAGTCCTGATGCTCCCTGATGTGGTAAAATTAGAAACTGCCACAGTTTAGATTCTGCACTGCTATCCTGTGAAAATTCTGGTGTGCCTGAAAATGCCTCCTGCCTTAGATTGTTCAAAAAAAAAAAAGAAAGAAAGGAACTGAGAGAAGGGAGAGAGGGAGAGAGAGAGAGAGAGAGAGAGAGAGAGAAAGAGAGACAGAGAGAGAGATAGTGCATTTCAATGCTGTCCCCAAACTCTGTGCAGGAATGAATCAGGGACCCCTTTGCTGTGGTTAGATCCTGTCTGCAATGACAGATGTCGCCACTGGAAAGGAAGCACTGCTCTGCAGGTCTATTTTGGGAGAGGTGGCTGCTAAGCTGGCCCTTTTCCATTCGCCACACAGTGCCTGCACTCAGTGGGCAGATGCTTTGTCGGAGTCTCAGTGGGGGACTCCCTACTGAGGGCTCTTCCATCACAGACCTAAGCAGGCAGCAAATGTGTGCTAACACGACGAAGACAGACACACGCAGCGTCCAGAGACACAAGACCGGCTAGTGAGTTGCTTTTTATAAAGAAATGCATTATCGCTGAAAGGTGGTGCTATTGGTCTGTGTGTGTGTGTGTGTGTGTGTGTGTGTGGTACAGGAGATTGAAACCAGGGCCTTTGCACTTAGCTGCATTCCCAGCCAGTTGTATTTATTTATTTATTTTTTAATTTTGAGACAGGATCTTGTGGAAGTCTCTAAATTGCCCATGCTGGGCTTGAAATTCTGATTCTCCTGCCTCAGCCTTCCACAGTGCTGGGATTACAGGTGTGCACCAGCACAATCAATCCACCTGTGAATTGATGTTATAAATAAATGCATTGTGACTGAAAGGCTGTGCTACTGCTCTTTCATTTGAATATAGCAAACCTGTGCTCTTCTCTGGGTGAGTATAACAGACACATATTACATATTAATCAGAGAATGGAGATTCAAGTCCAAAGTAGAACACACACCCTCCCACTGATAAATATTGTTTTACTGGACCATTATGGAGGTGATGTGTGAGAAATTAACAAAGATCCAATAGTTCTTTAAAGAACAGTCTGAACAGAAACATAGTTGGTAGTCCTGCAATAGTTTTTGTTTTGCTTTCGGTTTTGCTTTCGGTTTTGCTTTTGTTTTTGTTTTTGTTTTGTAGTACAGGGGAATTGAACTCAGGGTGGCTATATCCCTGAGCTACAGCCCTACCTTATCTATTTGTTTGTTTGCTTGCTTATTTTTTATAAACTTAGAGACAGGTTCTTCTAAAGATGTCCAGGGAGGATTCTAAATTGTGATTCTCCTGCCTCATTTTCCCTCAGTTCTAGGGTTAGAGACACAAGCCACTGTAACAATAGGACTTGAAGAATGACTTTACATAGAGCTTATAGTTCTTCAGCATTATTATGATCAGATGATTGGTCCTGATCTTTTGAAATTTTCTTCTGATTTATCCCTATGACTAGGTGAATCAAGTGCCTCCGAAAGACTGGCTTGCTCTAAAATGATCTCCCCACCCACGGAGTAGTCCTCTAGAGCAACAATGAAAGTTCAGTGCTTAGTTCTCTCTGCTTATCAGATAAGTAAAATTCATGCTCAGTAAATACTTTGCTGAAATGAATGGAATCTTCGTTTAAAAAAATGCCTCCAAAGTACTGTTGAAAAACACTAGAAGTAATGTAACCATCACTAAAATTTATTTATTTATTTATTTACTTATTTGTCAGTACTGGGGATCGAACTCACAACCTTGTGCCCGCCAAGCAGGCACTTAAGTCACTGAGCCAAACTCTTGGCTCTATTTTTTATTTTTTATTTTTATTTTTATTTTGTTGAGGCAGGGTTGCACTATGTAGTTCAGGCTGGCCTTGCTCACATTGTAGCCCAAGCCTGTCTTGAATTCACAATGCTCCACCTACCTCAGCCTCCCGAGTGCTGGGATTAAAGGCGTGCACCACTCCGCCCAGTTTGTCACTAAAATTTAGTTTGGCAGTGAAGAGTGAGAGAGAGAGACAGAGACAGAGACAGAGAGACAGACAGAGAGTAACAGAGAGACAGAGAGAGATAGAGAGACAGAAACAGAGAGACAGAGAGAGATAGACAGAGAGACAGAGACAGAGGACAGAGAGATAAAGAGAGAACAAAAAGGAAAAGGAGGAGAAGGAAGAAGAGGAAGAAGAGGATCACCAGAAAGAAGTGGAAGAAAATGAAAGGAAAAGGAGGAAGGAGAAGGGAAAAGGGAAAGAGGAGGAAAGAGAGTTGAAGAACAGGAAAGAAAGAGGCAGAACAAGAAAAGGAGGAAGTGGATGAAGATAGGAGAAGGAGAGAAAGAGGAAAAAGAAGAAGAGAGGAGGAAGAAGAAAGAGAAAGGAAGTGGTGAATAAAGAGGAAGATGAAAGAAAGGGAAGAATAGGAGGAAGTGGACATGGAGGACGAAGGAGAGAAAGAAAAGGTGAAACAGAAGAAGGATGAAGACCATCTACTCTTCCTCTTTCTTTGTGCAGTTAGCCAGCCTGATGCTGATGGCAGGTATTACAGCAGGGAGTAATCCACCCCTTAGGGATCACTGAGAACTTGGGCATTCACATCCACTCGCATCCAGTACCTCCCATGAGGTGCTACTTTTTGCACATGAATTGTTGCATTAATTGCATAGTCTAACACCATGTGAATAGCATGCTGTCTCTAGGAGGAGAGACTCCTTACACCTTCTGTAGTCAAGCACATGTGTACATACTTGCGCCCACCCTCAAAAATATGCAGTGTAGGCAGCATCTGCATTCTACAAAGCAGGCATTTGTACAAAACTTTGGTAAAGAACTCCACACATTAGAACACAATTTTTTTTTTCTGTCCATTACTATTGCTTGCCATGGGTCCTTTCTCCAAAAAGATAACTCCAAACTTGTCACATTACCCTCAGCCAGGCATCTCAGCTGGGGACAACTGGGATTGATTCCCCCAAGGCACATTTGGCAATGCCTGGAAACATTTCTAAGTGTCACAAACTGAGGTGAGGGATGCTACTGGCATCTAGAAGGTGTAATTCAAGGATGCTGCTGAATATCTTCTCATGCACAGGACAGGCTCCCAGCTGAAAATTATCCTGCCTCAAATGTGGGCTAGCTCAAGTGAGAAACTCTGACATATATCTGTATATGGAAAATACATGAGCACTAATTTATATAAGTGACAAGACAGTGCTGTTGGGAAAGCAGCAAGTACTGCATATCCCCGACACCTCAGACACTCATGGAACCAATCTACGTCTGATGCTTGCTGGTAGAAGAAAACATATTCTATCATTTCATATACCCAGTTCTTTTAGTATTCTATTGGCAACCACTGGTTGGAGATGGTAATGCAAACAAAATCTTCCTATGCTAAGAAAAACAGAGAAAAATGCCAGTTGATAACACTGTATCATGACTGATGAGTGTGTTAGTCAGCTCTTCTGTTGTTGAGAGAAAATACCCAACAACTGTGATTTAGAGAAGGAGAGGTTTAATTTGGCTTACGGTTTCAGGGAGTTCAGTCCATGGTCAGCTGGTTCCAAAGCAGGAACTCCATGGCAGAAAGGTGTGGTGCAGGAAAGATGCTTAATCCATGGCAGCCAGGAAGCAGAAAGAAAGGGAAGGAGCCTGGGACAAGACTACCTCTTCCAAGTCACATTCCTTAGTGACACATCCTTCGACAAGGCCCCACTTCCTAAACACATATCCAGTTATAAATGTATTGAAGGATATATCCACTGATGAGTATAGCACCCGTAAAATGTAATTAACTTTTAAAAGTCCCATCCCTGAACATATGAGACACACTTTACATCTATACCCTAACGATGGGAGTATGCTGACCTGAGATGGTTTGTTGGTCCCAGGTTTTATAAGCTTCTAAAAAAATCCATATCATTAGACTCATGAAATCCATCTCTATGAAATAAGTTTACTTTAATTGCAATAAATTTGAGAAGCCTGGGTAAAATGATTTCTGAGATACCTTCCATAGTAACAAGTCCATAATTAAGATCTATGAATGTGAGTTTGTACAGCTGTAGGAGAAACAAAAGAACTTGAGAGAATAAACCTAATAGAGTTGCTGAGGGTGACCTCTTTACAAAATACAGGTGGTGCCAGTTTAGAAATCGTAGATTCTTTTGGTTAGTCTGTGTTTGAATGATTCATTGCTTTTATACAAAAGTCATTAAAAAAATAAAACTTGTTCCTTTAAGACTTGAAAATGATGATTGTGTGGGCTCTGAGGTCCCACTTCCTGGGGACAGGATGTTGTTTCCCTCTAAATGTCTGGATTGATCTCCCCAGCTTTGTCTCAGTCAGGATCTCTTTATTTAACCGATTCATTTGACTGCTCTCTTATCCACTATCTCGGTAACACATTTCTTTTCTCAGCAGGGAAAACAAACATTGAGGAAGAAGTCTGTATTGTGGAGAAGAAGGATAAAGGAACACGTTACCCCTGGCGGGACTGACCTTTCGCAAGTTTGATAGACACCAACTTTAAACCTCCGAGAACATTTCTCCACCATTCCCTCCCCAAGATGTGGCTGTCTGCTACGTGCCGGCTTATTTTCCTCCCTTAAAACACAACACCTTCTTTAAATCAATCCGAAGATGTTTGCCAGCACTGCTGTAGACCTGCGGGGTGGCATTTCTCTTGTTATGCCATGTTTTGTCTTGTAATGTTTGAACTTTGTTTTCTGGTATAAAAATAAATACGTGTACATGCACTCCTCAGCCTGACAGGAATGCAAACACAGAGGGTTTTGAAAAGTATTAGCCAGAGAAATCCCTATACCCACTTCTTTTGAGAGCCCTGTCTCTCTTATATGTAGAGTGGTGAGCAAAAACATTTCTGGTGACCTATAAAGTGGAGGGATGGAAAAGATGGGAGACACATTCTTTGGAAAACTTACTTACTTGGTTAAAATGGTGCAGAATTTGAAGTGGTGTTTTTCTAATAAGAGGCATAGTCTGAGGTGTTTTTAAACAGCATCTCCTCCTGAATGAAGGACACAGGTAGTGAAATGACCTAAAACAAAATCCTCCTTTAAATCACTCCATGGACTGAATTCCACTGCTTGAGCTAGTGACTGATTGCTGGTCAGGATTTCCTTTGTGGTCTGAATAGAAAGAGAGGATTAAGGTAAATTCAGCTTGATCTTGTGAAGTCTGTCCCAAACGGTACCTTTCCAGTGATCCCTTCTGCATAGCCTCCAGGTGGAATCCACAGATCTTGCTGATATATTTCCAAGTCACTTCACACACCTGTCAATTATCGCACTGTGTTCCATCATTTATCAACCCAACTTTGCCACATACATTGAGAACCTCAAAGCTCTCCAAGCAAGCTCTATGTCATTTACACATTCTTCATATTCAGGGCTCAAAGGGGGCTCAATAAATGCATATGAAGTGATAGCAATATCTCCCATTTCATGAAGTTTAGCATGGACTCATCAAAGTCAGAGCGATATAGCCCACTTCGGAGGGCAATTCCATTGAAACTAGGAAACCGTAGAGTTACTTCTGCTTTACAGGCTTTTGTCAGAACTATCCAATTAATTGCTTAAGATTATGGGAATCTCATTAGACAAAACCCATTGATCCTCAGAAGCTGTATGGAAATCAAGATAATGCACAGCATTAAAAAAATCCCCTTCAAACCATGGGCAGAAAATCAAGGACATGGGCCATCTCATTATGCAATCACCAACTAAAATCGAAAACATAGGATACTATAGGAAGGAATCCCAGGCATGTAGCTCTAAATACAGGCAGACCAAAAAGAGCATAAAAGCATGGGTACTTCAAACTCTAAGGCGAACACTCTGTAAAGGTGGCAGCCTACAGTGTACAGAGCAAGTTGACTCAATTTTCATCTGTGCATCAGCTGACCAAAGCAGCTCAAAAAAGGAACCTTGCTCTACTTCCAAGGAACAGTTCCCTCTATTAGGAAGACAGGTGGAGAATGGAAGGTCTTTCTTTAAGAGTAGTTTAGTGTGACAGCCCCAAACTCAGTCTCTGTATTTAAACATTCTGCAGAAGGGTAAAGAAACACATTACATAAGCTGCTTCTTAATTGCTTCTTAGTCAATTTTTATTCATATATTCATTAATTTAGTCATTCTTTATATAGATGCATACTGATCATCAGTTACAGCAGAGTTTTTCAAACATCGATGGGCATGCATGTCTCCCAAGGGTCCAGAGAGAATGCAGACCCTTACTCCATCTGTCTGAGGTGGATCCTGAAATTCTGAATTTCCAAAGACCTTCCAGGAGATGTTGGTGTGGTCAAAAGACAACTCTTTGCTGGATACTTAGCGTATCAGGATGAAAAGGACCTACTCTTCACATGTCTCTTTGCTATACTGGGTATAAAGAATAAAACCAACGAGTTTTCCTTCCAAAATTCACGCACACTCTGTATTAGTTCATTTTTCATTACTATAATAAAATGCCAACTGCTGGGTAACTTTATAAAGAAAAGATACTGCTTTTGACTCATAGCTCTGCTCCAAGGTCAAAGGGCTGCCTCTGCTAATGGCCTTGAGGTGATGCTTGGAATCCTGAGGCCAGGCAGAAAGCATGTGCTCAACCAGAATTTCTCTTTTTAAAAAGGCACTAATTCAAAAGGAAAGAGAAACTGGGATAGGGGAAAGGAGAACAGAAGGAAGGAAAAAGGAAAAAAAAAAAATATATATATATACACACACACAAAAGAGTTAAGACAGTTAAAGAACTAATTACCATTAGCTCATTGAAATGAAAGATTTGTGCCTATATTGTTTGTTTGATTTTGCATGCCTGTATCTTGCATGATGAGCAACTACTTTGAAGACACCAACATTCAACCTACAACCCTTGTTACTTTTCAGCAATCTTGTTTTGAGATTTTGTACCATTGTTTTTATTGCTTTTTTTCCTTTAAACTAAAAAAGGTACTTGGGCTCAATCTTGGGGCTCTTATTTAATGCTACTCCCAAAGGTGCACTTCTAAAGGGTTGCAGTTGGATTAAGTTTCAGCCTCCTAATACCTCACTGTGAGGTCTGAATGGCAACACAATGAACCTGTGGAAGATACTCAGACCAAATCAAACTGTGGCACACTCCACGTGACTCAGATGCATTGGGTAAACACTCTATCCTCTGCTTCTTATCTCTATGTGACGACATACAAAGGAGGAGTAATCAGTTTTTTTGGGTCACGCCTTGTATATGAACACACATATGCACATGTGCATATTTGAATGTGGTATATGATTCGTCTATCTCTTGCCAAAGGATAATTATACTTTAACCCTGGCTGGCTTGGAGTTTGTTGTGAGGGAACAAATTCTCTGACTCTCTTATTCTCACATTTCCAATGGCCTTAGGTCTGAATGGTACCTCATTCTCCATATCTAGGAATATAGATGACAAGGAGGTGTGTGTGTGTGTGTGCGTGTGTGTGTATGTGTGTAAGCATATATGTTATTAACTCAAGATGGGGAGTCATAGTAGGGTGTCAAAATATAGCCCCCCTGGCTTCTACGGTGTGCTGGGTAGCACTTCCTGGAGGGTTTCCTAGCTGCTACTTGCCCTGATGAAATTCTTCAGGGAAACCTACAGAGTTGACAACTTTGGTTCTGGTCAGAACCTGAAAGTCCTTTCTGGCTGTCTTGGTCTGCTACAAGCCCTTCCTTTGAAGATAGGCATTCCATTGGCACCATGTCCCTTGTAGGTTCCTGGTAGTGACCACGTGTCTCACCACAGGGATGCCCACGGTGGGTGTCCTCCAACTCAACATTTAGAGGGTGGTGGAAAAACAAATTTCAACCAATTGAGTTTAATGATCTAATCTGCTTTTATTAGTGATTCACAGATTGGACATTATCTCACTTAGAAATAAATGGGTGCTCCTTTGGGAATGGCAGACAGTGGGTTTTTGTAACGTAGCTTAAACAGGAACAAGAAAACTGAGTAATCTAAAAAGTGGGCAGACAACTCCATCAATGGATGACTGAATTAAGGAATGTGGCATGTATATAATGGAATACTATCTGGTCATGGAAAATAGATGAAACCCAGTCCCTTCTGACAACAGGAATGGACCTAGAGGATGTTTTATTAAGGAAAATAGGCCAAGTATAGATGGCAGGGACTATATGGTCTTATTCATAGGTGAAATAAAAAGTTGATCACATGAAGAATAGAATGGTCATCCCCAGAGGCCAAGACAGTGGAGCAAAAACTAGGACAGGGAAACAAGGATAGAATCTAAGTTATAGTTGGATAGGGGTAAGGTGTTCTCATGTGCCAGTAGGGTGACTATGGCTAATGATCATGTACTACATGTTTCAAAAACCTCCAATAAGTTGTTTTCAATGTTACCATCAAAAAGAAATCATGAATGTTGCAGGAAATAGATGATCTCTACTTTGATTTGGACATCTCGTTACATATGCAAGGATTCTGACACATCATGTGGGTCTCTATAAATGTGCAGTTTCTAAATGCTTTTCTGTGTTAAATAAAAACTGCTTTAAATGTGAAAAAGAAAAAGTAGACTGGTTAACATCAATCCACTGCAGGCTACTTTCTTTAAAGCAGATAGGACTTCCTCTTCCTGTCCCTTCCAGCTGACTGCCGTGCATCACCTCACTTTTTTGTTTTTCCATTTTTCTTTACAGTTTGGGAATTTTCCTGTGTCTTTCAAGGTTCAGTGTGATTCTGTGGCTCTTAGGATGAAGGACTTCATTGTTCATTTATGTGTCAGGTCAAGGTGTATGAGTTCAGTCCAAATAAAGCTGCATATTGATGTTTATTTCCTCTGAATGTGGAAGGCTATGTTCCACCCATGTCTCCCAGCAAACAAGAACACAGGAGTTCTCCAGAAGCATAACACATTAGCAGGTGTTTTTGGACATGTCTGTTTTACTTCAGTCTCATATCTATTTTGGGGTACTCTGTATGTTTGATTTGCCATTTTCTCCATGTCACAGAAGCGTCAGTCACCCCTGACCAGCTTAGGGGGTTCCAACACGCACAGGGTCATGGTCCGGCCAACATCAGAACACTTCATTTTAAAAAGTAGATATATGCATGGCAGTCCGATGAACATCTGTCTTCCCTCCTACGCCTCCACTGCTGGAAGAACAAGACTGCAATTCCAGCAGGAACTCCATAAATGTAATATAATGATAAGCACATCTGTCGAATGCAAACTGTGTGCAGGACTCTTTTCAAGCACTGCATTTGTGTTAACTTATTTGATGAGTAAAACAACTGATCAAGTGAAGCTGGCTTTGTTGCCAACTACATTTTAGAACTGGGCAAGTCAAAGCAGGCAGGACCCAGCCCTTCCAAGGGAATAACTGAGGCAAAGGTTTGCTGGGGACTGCTGGGAAACCAATTAGCTAAAACAATAAGGCATCCATGATTCTTCAATGTCTTCTCCTTTAGAAACACCTGCCATGAGTATTTTACCTTCTAATACCTTTCACATAGTTTATAATCTTTTCTAACTTTATTTTTATTAGTGCATGTTTGTGTACATAATGATCACTTCATTGTGTGGAGCTGGTACATGAACATAACATACCTTACTTCTTTTCTTTTTTATCCACCCCCTCTTACCTTTCCACTCTGGTATCTTGGTTCCCATTCCATTTGCAAAACATCTATAACCCAGTTTATTTTGTGTCTTAATTTATTTGTATTTTGGGTTTGTCTTATAAAGAAATCATGCAATATTAGCTTGCATGCTTGATTTATTTCATTTTTCATTATTTTCCCAAGAAGCAGCTATTTTCCTGCAAAGAAAATAGAAACCTTGGAGTCTCTTTTTTATTTTCAGCCTGAACCTGCAAGACTGTGGTTTGCTCTTGGGACGTAAAAGATCATCCCATCTGAGTATTAAAAAGAAAAAAATAGATCAAATGTAGGTTGTGACATTACTTTCTTACATGCACATTATGTGACATGTTCTCCTGTCCTAGATGTTTTCAAACCTCCACCTTTTTTTTCTGGGATGGGAGTCAGGATTTCCAAGTACCATAGATTCATTTTGGGCATTTCATAACACTGAACTGAAAATATTGCATTAAAGTCCATGTAAGTGGCTTATGATCATAAATGCAGAGTCTGTCCATGGTAAATATTTGACATACATAATCTTATACAAATAACATATGATCGTGCTTACTTGTGTAGACACATAGGAGTGCTTGCCATAAATAAAAATTTGAAGTTTTTACACAGAATTTCTATGCAGCTTTTAGGAAATACTCTGGACCTTATGGTTTCTCTGAAATTTCGCTTTGCTGTAGCACCCTAATTAACATTTAGAACACGTCACACTGAACCTTGCAGCTAAGCTACTCACAACTGAAAATAATCTTTGTCTTCATTGATCAGGGATCTTTTAAATCTTTTGAATACATACTGCTTTACAACAACACAAAATACTAATCCACTCCTTGGAAACAGAGAACTCTGCCTCTCTGCTGTTTATTC